>JAPYYQ010002139.1:0-22574 GCA_030522585.1 Anagyrus pseudococci | reverse complement strand
TTTTGCAAAAGTACCTCCGGTACCTCGGGATGATTTTGTCTGAGGAAGAGAATAAGCTTTGATTCATGAAAATCGAATGTCAATTGACAGAGATTCCCAAATTTTGTGCAAAATTTTCAAAACTGTTAATTCCTCGGAATAAAAAATTTTGTAAAAATTACATGGCTCTTCTTGACTAAAGTGCTATTTAAAAAAATAAGAGACATGATGATTAAGGTATTTTAACACTGATTACTAATACCTGGCCAAAAAAGGTGTAAAGCCCCCTTAAGCGAATTTGTAAAAATGACTAAACTGTCTTGTAAAAATTATTCTCTTGAATACAAAAAATTATAAGTATATGTGCTTGTGAAAACATTAAAGCCATTTAATAAAATTTACTAATTAACTATTATTATTTACAGGAAAACTTCTTAACATTTTGGATTTTTATAATCTGTGGCCAACTTATGTGAAAAGTTTAGTAAAAATTACAGAATTTTCTGTAATATTTCCTAAAAATGTTTTCTCAGTGTAACGAATGCAAAATAGCTATTAATATAATGCAATGTGTATTTATCACATAAACAAATTACATTCAACAATAAAGAAATACATTACCTATTTACCTGTCTTTTTTGATCCTTCAAAACATTTTAATCTAAACAAACAGTCAAAAATTGCAATTTGGAAATCGCAAATGATTGACGGAGCGAGCTCATTAACGCGAACTCCTTCTAAAAACGACCCACGACACTGGCCCACATAATAGACCTCAAGATAATTCGTTGTCGCGCGATTGTTTTCGCTAGTCGCGCGCGTTTTCTCGCAAAATTTGTAGCTTGCACGCTAATTTATCGCTCAAGACGACGAGTTTATTTTTCCCGCCAGTAACCGAGCGTGCTGCGACTGTTTACGCGAGCCTAATGTATCTCTCTATCTTTCTCTCTCTTCAGCGCCTCTCGTCCGTCGTCCGGCGTATCTGTGTCGCATCCTTGCAGCACTTGCGTGCGGAAAGTGGATCAGTCGGCCTCCCCCCCCCCCCGACTTCCCTCTTCCCTGCCCCCTGACCCCCTTTTCTTCGTTTAACTCCCCCTACACTGGCGAGCAAGGAGATGTCTTCAAGAAGTGACGTTAGAGATACGAAAATTTCGCAGATGACTCAGGGTGTTGTGTCATTCCAGGGTAGAGAGGAGAAAGAAACGTGGCTGTTATCGATTAACACATTTTCACTTGTTTGTTCGTTGTCGCTCTGGCTTTGTTTATTCTTTTTATGATTGATGATTATTCGCTATCGTATAAACGCGAATTTAAAAGCGGTATATTTTTAGGACGCAAACAAGAGGTACACAATGAGGTATAGGAAAAATTATTGAACTCTTTATTAATATCAAGATAAGCTTTGTACATGGATGAAGAAAGTGATGCAATCTTTATGCTAATACCTGAAAAATTCATACTTGATACGCATTTAATAAATCGTAAAATATCAAAGTTTTGGATCTTTCATATCGACGATCCCAAAGAAGAATAACATTTTACAAATGGCCAGTTAAGATCGACATTTTTCAAATTACCAGCGAAAGGTTAATACTTTCTTTTAAAGAAATAATCTAAATGTATATTAGTACATTTTGTTACAAGGGGCAAAAGCATGGAATTTTCTGTAATTTATGCAAGGTTAGTAACATATGTATTTTTACTTCTGATTGGTCAGTAATGGCCTCATAATTGTTCCGTATTAAAGAGGGATATAAATGGTGCTTTTATTCCCGCGCAGGAATACTGACTCATTTTGCATGAATAAAGCACTGTTTCTCTTCCTATTTTACAAAGAATAATGAGATCATTATTGACCTATTGAGAATAAAAAATATTTATTCCCAACAAGTCAATAATTGCCTCTTTATTTTCTGTAAAATAGGGAAAGTAATGATGAAGAATCACTACACGTAATGTAATTAAAAAACTTATCAAATATTTGTCGTTGGTTATGTATGCGTATTAAAAGTAAATGTACCACCATATCATTTAAAATCGTGTTACAACTGAATTTAAAAGTCCCTTATGGATTTTGCATTTTGATTTTAATCGTTATTATTACAAATGTTGTTTACACGAGTAATCATAATAAGAATAATTTTCCATATTTTTATTTGAAATGTATTATTAAAAAGAATTCAAGTATACCGGAATCCCTCGGTGTAACGTCAACTAAAATAATTATGTATTATCATCATTAAGAATTTTAACTCTGAGGATAAATATCTAAAAATTACAAGGGTTATACCTAAAGGGCTGAAATTCTTTAATGATGTGTCATATAACTTTTAAATTTAAATTAAATTTAAATAAATTAAATAGTAATATAACTTTTGTAAGTCAATGTATATAAAATAAATAATAAAAATGAAAATTACTATTAAAATAATATCGTATATTTCAAGCAGAAAATCACATTGTGATCATTCTGGCGCTTTAAATACACCGACGCTAATCAATGTAATGTATATAAGCTATTGATTTAAACAATATTTCAATTACTAAAATAGTTTTAACATCCAAATAAGGATTAAAACTGTTATGGTTAAAGTTTGGCAAAACAAATTTCGTCTGATATATTTTGCCTAAATAAATATGATCGCTACATTCGTGTCAATGTTTATCAGTCGTCTGTATTAATAAGGTGCTTCGAATGAATGCCGGTAGTCTTTACGTACGAAGACGTAGTCATTTCCGTCTTTCACGTGTTTTTGTTTCTTTTTGTAGCTATGTCTGTCCATGAGTTTTATTCTTCCATATCCTCTTTTTCTGTCTCGGGCTTTTATTTAGCTAAGTACAGTCAACTGTATGAGAGGGGGTATTTTTAGCGACATTATTCGGGCCAGTCGTCAGCACCGATTTAGACGAGAGCGAGAGCGTAATATTGGGCGCTACATTACATGCCCTGCAAGTCGCGTCACAGACGTCTATCTATTCCCTCAGCCCTGATCTATGCCCTGGCTATTGACTCCTATTAAAATTTTGCAGTTTTATTGATTTTTTCGTGTTTATAATGTAATATACACGATAACGAGAAATGGACCAGAAAATAATTATCACTATTCAATCTTGTTGGTTAAGAAGTTGGAAAACTTTTAAAAAAAAATATTCCAAACGATTACTTTTTACGCCAACATTGTGTCCAACGAATAAAATTTTATTCTAATTATGATTGGTTAATAGCTGTATTGACTAAGTAGATTAATTTCATTAAAAGTGATTGCTTCTTTTCTTCTAGTCTTTTAGCGTACTACCTAGAGTAGATGAACTGATCTATTTCTGTAAACCTTTTTTCTTATCATTTCAAAATCTAGTTGTAGAAGCACGTCTTCTTCACTAATGTGTATTCAAAGATAATTTTACACGAGAACAAAATTTATTTTGGAAATGAGCGATAAGAAAACAAGTGAAAATATTTTTGTATTGTACTTATCAATTTTTTCCGAAAATAAGTAAAGTAATTAATATAATTAGTATTACAGAAAGTATCCTCGTTATTAAATTATATATAGTCAACGGTAATTAATAAACGTAAATATTTTAATTTTGTCACACGGTAAAACGTAAAATCCTAGAAGATTTCCAAATGAGACGAGTAATTATCAAGCATTGTGCTCTTTATATCTATATTTAAGTGTATCTAAAAATATCTTTCTCTTTCCCCCAACGCGAGAGATACAGATTTTCCCGGCGTGTAATCGATCTTCGAATAACGGAAAAAATTGTCTCCCCCGTCATCCCCGTGACATCTGCGTTCGAGGGTGTAGGCCTACAAACAGTAAACCAGCACGCGACTAGGCGAACATTTATTTTCCCAATAGTCGAAAAACGTTCATTTCCCCCCAGTCGCGTGTCAACAAGACACGAGCACGAGTACAATGACCCCGGACCATACAATATGTACACATCCATTTGTGTATTGGTGGTCGATTTCGGAGTTTTAAGCTCGAGTATTTCGGAATATAGGTACATCACTCTCTGGCCTCTTAAATCTCGCTATCCTTGCTAAGGGGTAGAGCTTACGATGGTATGTATACAGTTATTGAGTGGAAGCAGAGAATTAAATGGAAAAAGGGGGAAGAACGAAAAGAAGGCAGAAGGGCTGGAGGAAACGAGACAACAAGCGTAGTTTGAAAAAAAAAAATCAAAATTGTTGAAATCACGTAATTTTTGCAACTAATTTTTTAAAGCCTTCTTTACTCGTTTAGTAAAACAATTGATATAACAACCAGAAGGAAAAAAATGTAAAGTACGCCAAATGTCTCTAGTTTCTAGTCTTATTGAAAGGAGTATAATAAATTAACAATTTGTGCATCAATCGATTGCAAGAAAAATAAATTTCAGACTAAATAACAAATTTTTCAAGAAATAAAAAAAAAACTGATAGCGATTTTATTTCGAGTTGTTTTCCACTAAAGTTACCAAGCACTTATACAATGACGTTGATCTTACTTGTAAAACGAATAATCGTTAATTCAATGAGTTAAGTAGCACTTTATAATTTTATCGCAAAAACTTATTTAAGAAAATTTTTAATTGTACATTTAATTGCGTGAAAAAAAGTTTGCCGATTTAACTTTCAAGAAAAACCCAACCAAAAAATAAATACGCGATGATTTTAAACGCTACTGCTTTAGAAGTGATCATACTAATTAATGACATTATCAAATTATTTTTATAGAAATGCCAAAAAAGATGTGAAATCTTTTAAAAACTACATTTTTTAAAAAAAAAGTACGAGAATGGACCTGCAAAGTCATACATGATGTAGTGAATCAAAACATTAAAGAAGAACTTTGCCAATTTATTGCCGATTTAGTTTTAGGTACGATATATGAAGTGAACTATTTCAAACATATAATTAAGCATAACTTTTCTTTTAAAAAAGGTAGTTTTTGAGATAACAATTGTACTGAAATTGGTTTATCTGAAAACAAATTTGTTGAATTTCAGCGTTGTTCAAAAACCTTTTCATACTACAACGGTTCGCAAATTTAGGGAAATTCAAGGTTGAAAATAATATACTGGCAATAATTGTTTATCTTCGTGCGGTATCGACTTGTCATTTGGACCAATAAACATTTTTGTTGACAAAAACTGATGTTTCCTCCTGCGCCCCGTTTCCTTCCCACGGAACGTACTAGTACTCATCGATCATCCTTTAATTTTCCCCAATGAGGTTTTGCTCTAATTATATTAGTAATTGCAATATTTATATTATAATCGATAGCAACAGGACCCAAAAGTCCGATTGCAACAAAACAGATCGCATAAAAACATGAAAATTAAAAAAAAATCAATTTATTAATGAAAATGTCTTTCTATAATATTGTGGTCAATTCAATGTCGCAATATGTATCAAAATGAGGCGTAACAGCGGCAGTTATGCACTTTTAGAAGAATTAACGATAAAAAAAGGATAACGTGAGTGAACTATATTTGTAGAGAAACATTATAATTCATATTAAATGCATTTTTAGTCTTAACTAGATTATTTTTTTATTATAAATGTTCAATTAAAACAAAGAAATTGCCAGTATTAAAAGTCGATAATAAGATAATTGAATACTCGTATGATGGTTACGTGAAAAGAAAATAAAAAATCTTGCATTCATTTTGTTTAATCGATTGATTTTTATAGTTTTGCACGACATTTAAAAATTTTCTTTTCCTTTATCGGTCGATAAGATAAAAGAATAACGCGACCTTACGTAATATTTTGTATATAAAGCAAGAGTTATAGCACCTAAATTTCCAATCAAAGTCCGACAGCCAATAAAACATTACCCCGTCATGAAAACAATCGTCGTTCTTTTTTCCATCTGCCTCACTCCAGCCGTTTGGGTATAGTATAGTCGATTGCATTTTGATTCTGTTTATATAATCTGTATTCAATTTTGCTTATTATTGTACATATAAAGATATTAGTCTCGCGAAATTTATCGAATCAAAGAAAGTTTAATTTTTCTACGCATATGTACTTTGTAGGCGACATTACTGAATGACAAGCACGAAGTGCCACCGAAACCTGAGGGATATGATGATTGTATGAAAGGCTTTCATGGTAATTTTCATTCAATATTATTATTAATAGATACCTTACGTATTACGTGTTTCGCATAATCCTTGGTTTATCTTATAGTGCCAGCAGAACTTAACGAGGGTATATATGGTGATTTGACTATTAAAGAAAACGCTTGCTCAATAGCCTGTTTATTACAATCAGATGGAACTGTAAGTTTATAGATTACAAGATTTTCATTAGTCGAATCACTCTGTTGGTCATTTCTCCGTCAATTAATTCCATGCTTTTTTTTCTAGTTATCCAGTGATGGATATGTTTCAGACTCGTTTTTCGCAGAAGTCAAGAACGGGATGCAGTACAAAGAATATTACGAGCGTTGTAGAAGTAGCGGTCAAAACTTTAAAGACAACTGCGAACTAATTATGTGCGTTGGAGAAGAAAAGAAGAAATGAACGAATTAAAATTTTGTATTATAATTTTTTATATACTATCTCTGTGAATAAACATTGTTGAAGGAATGAAATGGAAGATTTATTAAGATTTATTATAAAAAATGAGCAACAATTCTGAAAATTGTAGGTCAACTTATAGGTTACAATCAAATTATATTTTATTCGCAAAAAAGGGGTCGAAAAAACCCAAAATTTCTTGACTATACCATCCTATCTGATGAAAATTACCATAATCTACCAATAATCCGATGAAGCCTGCATAACCGATTGTCGGATAAAATTTAATCTTTTTTCTCTTTAATCCAGCCAACAGTTCCTCGATGAGCTCACTTATTTGGCTGTAACAGCGGATAGAGCGAGAAAGAGTAATTGTGGTGATATTTCTATATTTATACGGCGGAGATGCTGCGGGGATCTCGCCATCGTCGCCGGCGGCGGTGTTGTTATAGCCAGAAAGCGCTTTATCTGGTCGCAGCTCGGCAGGCGTAGTGCGGGTATATGAGTCAAGCGGCCGTGTAAGCGCTATTACCGTTTCTCTTCCTTCCTCCGCTCACGCGCCGCTCTAAATAGGCATACACACCGTAACGGCTACTGGCCGCTAAACGCGCACGCGACGTCGCCGTCCCGAGACGCTCGTCTCCTGCCCGCTCTAGCCTTATTCCGTCGATCAGCCGCTCAATTCTCAAAGCGAGCGAGCCCGGCCAAACTCGCGAGTTCGTCGTAGGCACGTGCCGAGCGAAAAGTAATACATCTCGTCAAGCGTGCCTCTCTTTGGCCCATATAGCTGTCGCGGGGGTAGAAATGAGCTTGATAACATTGCTTTTTTCGTTAGTATCCGTTCGGGAAGGGTGGGGCTGATTTAGGCTAATGAAAAGCATTTGTAATAAGGTGCGACTAGGGAAATTCCTGTGCTACCGCGAAAGAATTTATAACTTGCGAACGATGACATGTGTTGACGCTATTATCGTTAACAAGTCGATAAATTTCATCGTAAGAGCTCTAGCTACATTGTGAAGCTATTTTAAACGTAACAATAACATTATTCTAATTGGAATTTTTCATTAATGTACAGTCTCGATGAATTAAGCGATTATTTCAATGTAAACGTACAAGTAAATGTAAATGTAAGTGTACTTCTATTATGTCCTTACAATTTTCATTTGAATTCGCCTTTTATAATTTAACAGGAGATGCAGGCATTGATTTAAATAGAAAGTTAAACGGAAGTAGCCTATAAAATGCAAAATTTTTAACCGTCTAAATATATTCGTTCACCAAAGTAAAATAATTAAATCTTAAAAAAGCGTAAACAAAAAAGAAACCTTAATTACCTCTGGAATTTGGCACGTTAAACGAGGGTAACGACACCCTTTGAATCGAATATCAGAAGCTTAGCGGCTAATAGCTACATCAAGCCCGTGCCTAATAGCGAGATCCACTCGAGGCTTATATGTATGCATCTCTCAACGTAAATCGGGTTTACGAGTAGGCGAAGAAGATGAGGGGAACCGGCAGGAAGACCGCCTCGGTGGGTTAGAGGAGCCGGCTATGTAAATATTTAAGGTATCTTCATCAGGCTGAACAACAGTGTCATCCCGAAGATCGATGATTCCGCCGGGCGAGCTTTCTCGCCCTCGAGCTATATACTCCTCAAGAGCCCAGCCCTTGAGGAGGGCAAACGTTCTCAGAGAGCGCACACACATGCAGATCCCGAAGGCTTGAAGCGAGCAGCGAAAGGGAGAGAGAGAGAAGGGAAGAGTGTCCCAAACCGTTAAGTAATGCACGCGCGACGTCAAAGTGTGCGAGGGCGGTATATACAGCGCACGACAAAACGCCCCCGCGGATTTTCGAGTAAAAAAATACTCTTTCCTCTCTCTCCTTTTTCCCTTGCTGTCCTCGGAGTCTCGCTATACTCCAATAAGCTGCAAGTCAGAGATCGCGCGCGCCTAGTGCTTTCACACGGCGAGCGTGCGGGCACGTTCGCTGGTATAGAGGCTCTCTCTCTCTCTCTCTCTCTCTCTCTCTCTCAAGCACAGGCGCGTATATAGCTGCATGAGTCACTCCATTCATGCGAGTAGTATAGTAGTATAGCAGTAGCAGCGGCAGCAGCCGCCGGCGACGTGGCCCTGATTGCGCAATGCCGGAGGATGCCGGGCCGCCGTCGTCACCGCTCGGTTAGTGAATGAGCGACCGAGCGAGTGAGAGAGAGAGAGCGTGGCGCGTGTGGGAAGCTCTCGGTCGGCTGCGCGCACGGGCGCGACGAAAGAGAGAGAAAGAGAGAGAGCTTGTGGGAAAGGAGAGTGCGCCGGCGGCGAGCGGGCGAGGCCCCCTGAGAAAGGATTTAGCTCGACTCCGCGGAGGAGGAGGTGGAGGAGGAGAAGGAGATGATCGAGCGGAATGGCTTGCTTTCTATATATCTCTCTCTCTCGCTCGCTGTGTGTGGAGGCGTGTGCGTGAGCGAGCGAGATCGAGCGGCCGGAAGTCGAGGATGTTGTAAAGTTCGAGTTGTTCCGTAATTAAATGGCCCCCGCCGCGTGTGCGCACCGTTACGTTCAGCCAATCCCTCCTTCTCTCTCTTCGCGAGAGAGCAGGAGAAGAAGAGAAACGTGTTCTGATTTCCTCTCGCTTTTCTCGCTTGCACACCCCCCCCCCTCCTCGCCCCACGCGAGACAGCGTAGGAGTTACGGTTAGCTACCTTTTTTTTTCTTTCCTTATGTACCACCCACCCCATCCTCCACCTTCTCCTCTTCCGTTTTTTTTTTGTTTTATTTCGCTCCACCATAGAGACTAATCGAGCTTAATGAGAGCCTCGTCGCGGTCTCTCTCTTTCTTTCTCTCGGAAATACAAGTGGCACTGCGCTTTTTCTTTTCTTGTTTATTTTTCGTTGACTTTATTTGCGCGCTTACGTGGCCTCCGTCGTTTTCAATGAACTGTACCGAATGATGCATAGTGGCATGCTTTATTTTCGTCTCGGTTAAAAACACATTTTTTTTCTTGGCTTTTATTTCTATTACTGGAGTATTTCGGATGTTAAGATTTTGTTTTTATTTTCATGCAAGCGATCTTCCTTAATTATGTTTTTTCTTTTATTCCGCTCTAGATATTGAACTACAAATTAAAGACCTTTCTTGTTACATTTGGATTAATATTTAGAAAACAAAGTTGAAACGAATGTGTAATATTGCAATTGATCTGGAGCATATTTACAATAATCGTGTACTTATTATCGGATTTCAAAATCCGATGTAGCCAAACAAAGCTTTTCCGTTGTAACCTATCGATAGTACTTGGGAAGTTGAGTGAAAAATATTCACAATCTGTTCACGTGATTCGAATGATTCAGTCGTTCAATGTACAAGTCAATGTTCAAAACACGCATCGGAAATATTCAAAACAATCTAATTTTTTTCAATTAGATAATTCGCTGGGGAATTGCCAGCGAAAATGCGATAACAACAAATCTTTTAAAATAACTTGTAAACATATTTTCTTTTTCTAAGTTTAGTTGAGACTGAGAGCGAACACGTCGCGTAAAAACATTATATTTTGTATCAATCTTTAAATTATAACAAAAAGAACGATGTCTTATTGATAATTAAAGCTAGGCGAAAGGAACAAATTTAAATATTATTATATCTGACTGCCATACTTAGGTCTTATTCGATAATATTTTATACCGAACTAACAATTCAAATAACTAAAGATTTTCATACCATTTCGTTCTTTAAAAATATACTATCGAATTTTCATCAAAATTTTAAAAAACTACTCATTGTTGTAGCCTAACGATCCAAGATTTTCTAATAATATATTTTCCTAAACTGGGGTGCATTATTAATAGCTAACATATTAATAGAGATAAAAAAAGTGTTACATTGAAACCGGGATTTCCCATTATCGTGACAAATGCTCTTTTTCCAAGCCAGCTATTTATGCTGAGACATGCTTCTTTTCGCCACGTGCCCGCGCACGGGTTTCCCAGGTGATACGTTTTCAGAAATCCAGCATTCGTTCCAAAATGCTCGGCTCAAAATTAGAATTTTTTGAATACTTAAAAATTTTTTATTTAATACGCTCGCTTTTATTTATTGTTTTTGCTTGTGCAACGTTGGACCGGATTACTGCTTGAGCACAGGCAGCTTATTATGCCGCTTGATAAATACTTGCAATTTTTGATACCTGTATTTAAAAATTTAATAAGTTTAATGAAATAAATTACCTTAACGAGCTTTTTTAAAATGTAATAATTACGCCTAATTAAAATCTTGATATAATAGATTTAAAAAAAAGGATTATTAAGGTTATTACACGGTATACTGCATATAAAATATAATTACAATAGGGATAAAAATAGCTGGTGTACAGTTATTACTAGTTCACCTAAAAGCTGTAATTCATTTACGCGAGGCTTATTTTTAATTCGATGCTGCTCTATATAAACATTTTTTTTAAGATTCAATTAAATTTATGCGGCATAAAATTCATGAACTCGTAATTTTTTTCGTTTTAACGGTTCACGTTAATCCGATTACATTTTACTACGAGATTTTTATTATCTTTAAAATGTACGGGCTTTGTGAGCGCTGAGACGTTTTTGCAGGAATAACACAAGTATTCCGAAAAAATTAAGAATAATCATTGCGTTCGCGAAAAACAAAACAAACAACTAATTGTCGCGACAGCACGGAGATCCACGTTTTTTCCTTATTTTTAATAAACTCAGTGTAGCAACAAGGTATAACATTGAAAAATAATAGCGCGCGGACGATAAAACAACTAATAACAAACTTAATTTCGGGGTCAAAAGGAGGAGGATGAGCGATAACGATGCACGTTCACTGATAGAGGTAGGAGGGAGGAGCGATCGCAAATGAAACGACACGCAGATAAGATGAATCGAAACGAGGGCAGCCGCGAGGTCTTGGATATAATCTCGGCAATAATAACAATACATCGTGTATCCATCTCTCGCCCAGTCCAGCTGTTCGCAGTAGGTCAGCCGATTTTGTTCGACCTCGCGGCGCGCCATTGCCACTGCCATCATTCCCCTCTCATAGCCAGAGTACACGCGCACCTGTCATTACCGATTCTATGCGCGCGACTCTTCATGGGCCCGGTATAACCTCGTGGCGATTACCTCGTCTATATGTAGGCACAGGTAAATAGCGAATTGAGAAACGAATAACAGTGTAGAGCCGAGGAGGAGGAGGCCACGTGCCGTCCGATCTTAACATTCGAATAATCGAACCTCTTGTGGTAGAATCCGGAGCCTGAGTGGCTCTCGAGCTAGGCTCTATTTTTCACATAAGTCAGCCACTGACGCACTAGATTTTTGTTTTTACCCGAACCTTAAACGACTAGCGTCTGTAAACGCAGAGAGATAAAGATAGAGACGGAGAGGGGAAGATGAAACAGAGCGTCAGGCTGGAGGCGAGATATTAGGCGTCACTATCTGCTGATGTATGCTCATGCATATCTTTATCTAGATGAGTTGTGGCTTATTTGTATACACGCGCGCGTGCCTGGCGCGGCGCGTGCACGAGTGGCCCTTCTTACCAACACACGCGTACGCGCTGCAGTTTTATCGCTGTCGCTCGTAAAGTTCCTCCCATATTTTAACAAGTGAAAAATGCCCGCCTAACTCGAATCGCCGTGCTCTTCTTCGTTTGTACAAGTCGATGTTGAGCCGATAACGTACCGTAAATCGCGCGTGGAAAATACTTTCTTAACAGCGCGCACATGTAGTATACGACTGTGTTTGTTAAAGAATATAAATGCGAGGCATCAAGAGAGCGTGAGAGTGAATGAAAACAAGCGATAGGAACGGGTTGCACCGCAAGAGCCGATAAAGCTCGGCTAATAAAGCGCTTTGTTTAGAATTACAACACCGGATTCTGACTAAGGCGGCCCCGTAGTAGTTGACGTATACGTAAGTGTCCGTGATTCGATCGCTCACTTTCGCGCGCTTGCCCGAGTAAACAACATCGAAGGTTACAAGCTGCGTTGTCTATAAAAGAGGATTTTAACAAGTTTTTAAGAGGAACAGATGACGGACACAGGCTCGGTGTTTTTCAATCGAATCTTCTGGGCTGCAAGGGGGAATAAAATAAAAGGAATGAACCGTATCCTTGTAAATCGAAGGTGAATCTCGCACGAGCGGTTATATTTGGACGGAGAGAAAATTGATTTATTATTATTTCACACGTGGGCAAAATATTGGATTTAAAGCACATTCTGCTCGTGCGAGTTGCAAATATTGCCTTTGCTGTAGCATTGGTCAGGTTGAGAGAGCCTCTCATCTTACCAATGTAAATATGTGCTATTTTGAGTTGAGTATGCACGAGTACATTACGGCAAGCGAACAAAGTAAATTTTTTTTCATATTTTACAGCGGCGCGTAGGCAGCTTGGAAAAAGAGTATATCGCGTATCTGCGTTATATAGATCGTACTTTCGTCGCAACAGAGTCACATTTTTTCATTACATCAGACGACGACGATGAAAACAGCCGAGAGGGCTCTTTAGCCGTGGTTGAACTTTTATTTTGACTCGCTCATTCGAAAAGTTGCAGCCTCGCGAAGTAATAAAAGCCCCTGCCATTATCATCTTTCCCTCTCGCTCTCTTTCCTCTCGCGACTTTATCCCCTTTGCATTTTTTCCCCTTCGTAGTCGATAACTTTGTCGCCGAGTGCGTGTGCGAAGCAGTGCGCCCCGTTCCAGCCTCGATTTTCCATATCTTCTGTTTTACGCGTTAACTTTTGTTTTCGGTTTTAGCGCGCTTCTTTTTATTTTTACAAAGGCGATAAAAGCGCGAAATAAATGTGTGAGCATGTGCGTTATGTGGATCGAGGCTCTAGGAAACTATATCGCGATATTTTATTAGCGCTAACTCGATTGTGAGATACGTAAATGAAAAAAGAATGTTTATATTTTTGCTTCCTGTTCTCTTTTAACCGAGCAGCATAAACTGCAGGTGTGTTAGCTCTAAAAAATGGCAAAATAAAGAGGATTTTCTTGGAGTTATACCAATTTACGATTGCAGATTCTGAGAAAAGAAAATCGAGAGACAGAGAAGATCGCGCCTTCTTATTTTGTAATCATTTTATTGCAAATAACGTTGAAATACGAGGTTTCCTTTTTTTCTTGAAAAATCGTAAAATTTTATTGATGCGTGTAAGATTTTTCTAAAAAGAGAGCGGAAGACCCAGTTTTAAAATATCATCTTTGACCTTACGAAAAATCCTTCTCGTAAATAACGTGTGAAATTTTGAGGTTGAAACAAGATAGAATCAATAATGATAGATGTTAACATGAAAATGTTTACATTTAAAAACCATTTTACTTGATCGATATTGCTAAATAAAAATAAAGAATTTAACGGCAAATTAAACTCAGTCTTGCAGTTCTCATAACAAGATTTCTGTTGTTGTTTCATTAAGAAAAAAAATACTTTAATTTTTTTGCTTTTGGTAGTATCACGGTTTGATTAATTTTCCTTGTATGGAATAAGAGAACCATTAAAACGAAACCACAAGTTTCTACAACTGTAACTTGTTATTTCGGCGGTTTAATAACTTTTGTTTACTTCCAATTTTTCTAAATTGAACCATAAAACGCACAGCTGAAAAATAACAAATTAACAGCCGGCAAAGTTTGGGTAACTATCATCTCTCGCGACGCGAAAAAAGAAAAGAGAGAGAGAGAGAGAGAGGGAGACGGTATGAAAGAGTCATTTCGAGCGACGCGTCATAAATCTCGGCGAGTGTGGAGTTATAAACACACTAATTAGAAGAAGCAATAAAAAGCAGGCTCTACCGAGGATGAGATACTAATTCGGCGTGGCTACCTTCCCCTCCTCTTCTTCCCTGACCAGCCTCTCTTTCTCTACTCGGCCCCTATTGCCACTCTCTTCTTTCAACTAATTTTTGCTATTTTTAAATTACCCAAGCTAACTTTGTTTCCGCGCGAGTGCTATAATTTTTAATTGAGTTGACAAGTAGATGAGAAGTAAGTTGTTCGTTTGCATATCGAATTAAGCGAAACATCGAGTTTCATTTGTATGAATGGACATTTACCCTTGAAATAATGGTGGAATACGTGTATTATATTATAACTCCTCTTGAATTTCCTTTTCCAAAATAGAATTTTCTCCATAGTTTGCTTGTTTTCTGTTTTCATTGATATACTACAGATGAAGTATATCATTTTTATTTTCCACACATTTCTTTCGAAATAGAATTGTCTCAACAATCGAATACAGTTTGATATAATAGAGTAGAATCCGGAATAATACCAGAAAAATGTGACAAAAATGACACTTTAATTCGGAACTTAAACATAATTTGATTTTTTTTAAATTTATTAAAGAATAATTTGAAATATTGTCTATAATTATGCTACATTAAATCAAACTAAGATTACTTTTGGTACGTCATTTCCAGATCGTATGAATGTGATGTTCTTTTAATACGTAAATGTCATTTTACAAAATAAAATTTTATTTTCTACATTTTTGTATTGATCATATTTCAATAAAAACGAAAACTAACAAGTAAATAATTTGTAATAATTTGTTTTTCAAATAAAGTAAATATTAAAAAACCAATTGAATATCATTAAATAAATTTAACATCAGCGCGAGGTTCGATAAGTAGGGGAGGCAAAGGAATTATTCAAATGAGTATATACAGACGCGTATACAGCTACAACCCCGTAGCTGGCTACAAAAAGTTTGGCGACTTACACGCGAGAAAACATTAATCACCAATGCTTGCTTAAAGATGGTACACGCCGCGTGCGGGGGTGAGAAAATCGAAGCTACGTGGGGGGAGGAAGGAAGAGTCGGCGTGTCCCTGCGAGCAGCAGCGAGATAAAGTACGATTTATCGTTAGATTGTAAAACTCGGTCTTACACCTCTCTCCATCGAGCATTAGGTTCCTTAATGCGGCCTGTCTCATTGCAAATACTGTTATAAATTCGTAACAGACCTCGTATTTCATCAGTCGCTATTTGGTGGTTGGGCAGGAGGAAGGGGAAAACGAATATATCAGGCCTAGGGCTGCTCTATGCGTGTAAATCATAATCCCCGCCGATTATTACGAATCTCTCCTACTAATTTCTCCCGGTTTGATTTTTACGCCGAGTATAAGCAAGACAAGTAGCCAGTGCTGTTGCCTAATCCTGTTTACAAATATATAATTTAGGATGAGACAGGAACTGCGGAATGTACGCTTGGTTATATACGAAATCTCGTTGTAAGTCGGGCGTAATATTTAAACATTTTTATCTTGGATTTCTTATGGAGAAAAGCAATGATCAGATTAATGGTGCTTCTAAGTATTGCATAAAAAGTTTGGATGCCACTTAATACACCATCTATGCACTTGGTGGACCTCAGTCAAGCAATTTAATTTGTCCGATAGGATTTCGGAGTCGATCCTACCGATTGGCATTTCCTTTATACCTGCGATCTGGAGCAACGAGCTATCAGTTGCCTAGTACGTATGCATGTACATCTGAGCATAGCGGATTCTGTCGGAACGTTTTTGAAAAATACGGTGACCTAGCAACATCGCACCATCATGATTTGATGGTGGACGATTTTTTTTTTTTTTTTGGGGCGCCACCAAATCATAATCGGAAGATCGGAGCGTTGTTGCTAGATCACCGTATTTTTCAAAAACGTTCCGACGGAATCCGCTATGCTCGGGTGTACGTATAACGGATGAGCCTCGGCTAAATGAGAACCGACTAACACAGTTGGGTTATGTTGCGTAATAGTTGTAGAATTAAGTGAAGGATAGTCGCAAACATACAGAAAACAGAGGGGAAGCGCGCGAGAAAAGCTACAAGGAACAGGGGGGGGGGGAGTAGACGAAGAAAAAAAGCGCAAACGGCTTGATGATGGGTGCAAGAGCGCCAAAGGGGCAGGGGATGGAAGGAAGAGAGGCGGCAGCGGCGACGGCGGCATGGAGGATGCGTGAGCGGCGTAACGGAACGGAACTGCACGCGCGCGGCTCTGGGAATGCAAGAGCGCTCGATCGCGTGCGCGCGAGCCTCGAGATATAGATATACACGTCCACGTCAGCGCTATATACATACGAAGGAAAAGGCGCGCAGCGAGCGAGTAGAGAGAGATAGCGCCGTTGACCGCGTGGGCTCAGCGCACGTATATATACATACGCGTCCATTGATGTTCCCTCGCTCGCGGTGGAGCGAGCGAGTACGAGAGAGAGAGAGAGAGAGAGAGAGAGAGAGAGGGAAGAACGTTTCATTCACGGATTCGAGCGAGTCGAACACTCGCGCATAAGCAATAACACACGCGCGTTGTTTCAATAACTATACCAACAATACAAGCTCGTGACGACTGTCACCACTACTGCTACTGCTACTACTAGTGTTATTATTATTACTATTTCTTGACTTCTAATTGGCCTGATAACTATTACTTCTAGTCTTGGTCGGCCAAGGCGAATGAAAGAGTGGAGAGAGCGTTTATCGCCCACGCAGTAGATCGCGCGAATGTGCGTACGAATGCGTTGGCGTGTACTACAACGCAACTACTCCCGCTGAGTTGCATCTTGTTTTCAATTTGACAGTCTTTGTATGATAACTGATGTTTTCCAAATTTACAATTATATTGATAAATTACTAAAATTTTAAAAAATAAACAAAAGGATTTCGAGCATAAATTACCTATGCGATAGAGCTACGAGGTGAGCTTTTACTCCATTTACAATATAAGAAAAAATATTATTAATCGACAATAATTAATTGTACTGTAGAATATCGAATAAAAACTTTCCTATAAATAGCACCGATTTTATGTGCTTTTTATATAAATGTAAGATAAGAACACGAGCAAAATAAAGCAACTCGACGGCCATTCAGAGTGTTTCCGTGAATGAACGTGAAGTAGGAATTGAGAGCACTCTCTCGTCGCACACAACTGATTCAACTGCTTATTTTTAGAAAAAAATAATCATATACATCGAGCGAAGCCAGCTCTTCGGTGATCCTTTACCGAGAACTCGAAGAAGAGGACTCTTAAACATTTGACAAGTATACACATCAATGCCATTTATTTCAAAGTAAAATAGCGAAAATTCGATATTTTATCTTTAACTCTGTTGACGTAAGTTGAAAGAATGCTAATATTGATACACAGATTCGCAAAATATCGAAAATAAGCGGGTCAGGCGTTAAGTACTGCTAAATAGCGCCAATACAAGCTCGCCCGGCTAATCAACGCTCTGCACCAAAATCCGGAGCCTTGTCAGCAGTAAAGGAGTAAAAGAGGCCGCAGCCAGGTCCCACACGTACACTTGCGCACACATGCTCTACGTCGTTAAATTTACGGCGTGTACAAGCTGGGCAGACGAGGCGGAGTCTTTATAGGAGCGCGCCACAAACAAAGCGCTTGTTGCAATACTCGCTGCCGGCCTGACCCAGACCACGTCGAGAGCGCAGGGACGTCCGGTATAGACGGTCGGAAGGCTGCGCTGGAAAGAGAGAGAGAGAGAGAGAGAGAGAGAGAGAGAGACAGACAGACAGAGAGAGACAGAGAGAGAGACAGAGAGAGACAGAGAGAGAGACAGAGAGAGACAGAGAGAGAGCAAGGGAGCGGGGGGTGGAGGCAGGTTCAAACATCCGCTGGCTCGCTACTATACGTGGGTGTAAACGCGACCTTATATGTGCATAGTGCAAGTCAACTGCCTCTCTCTCTCTCTCTCTCTCTCGTCGCAGCGGGCCTCATGCTGCAGCTCTTTGCGCGCCAACGGCTGCTCATCTGTACGTATACACCTGGTGATTAAACGAAAAGACTAGCGGTAAGTGATTGGGAAGTGAAGTGTTGGTAGAGCATCGACGAGGGTGTAGGTGCGCTTTTGTCATTGTATAGGTCCAACAAAATTCAGGGGATTAACATTACGGCGAGAGTGATAGTTTCAGGAACGAAAATTAATTTTTTATCCGCTATATCAATTTTATAAATAACTCGGTGTTATTGTAACGCCAGCTACAAAATGGGTTATGCAATATTTTTTCGTAAAAAGCGTAACTCGAAACGAGGTCAATACAGACAATACACTAGAATCACGTTTTTATGTCTCAATAAACATATGGGAAGTCACTTTGGCGAGTCGGGTCAAATAAATAACGGGGACACAGTGTATAGCAAGAGGAGTGAGGAAAAAAAGGGGGACAAGGCTTTTTTTCAAATAAAAGTTTCTCCTTAATCTAAGTTTTACGATTCCAGTCGAGTTTTCGATGTTTCTAACTGTCCGTTTCCAAGATGTTTTCAATATTACATAAACAAGAATAAACATAATTAGCAATGGTTATATTAAATTCAAGAAAAAATTACGGGGTTTATCGCCGTTCCTGGAATTGTTTGTAGATAATCCGTCTAGTCTCCTTGATATTGTTTGTAATTAATTTTAATCGCCTATTCATCTTCTGCCGTACAACATCCCTCGCTGTAATTAAACCGTTTAGCTTACCTCTAATCGCTCGTAATCAGATAATTTTAATTGATTACAAAATTGATTATAAAGGGTTGCGAACATCTTGATAGAAGCCGTTGAATTTGTTTTATAAAGAAATACCCACGGAGGTATAATGTTTTTGTTGCTTCATTCTTATCGGGCTGTGTTTTCATGGGCACGCGTTTGAATTTCAACATGCTCTTCCAGTGCATCATTTTCCCAATAACCGACTATTTTGTGCCGATTCTGTCGAAAACGTTAATATAACAATTCAATCGTGAAATCTCGAAAGTCATTCTGTCCTCCTAAAGACATTCGTCAGACAAGAGCGCCAAGCTCACGTCCATCCGAACGAAAATAGAACTGACCGAGGACGTTTCGAAGAAAAGGCTAAAAAGAACAGCTCAATGTTTAATATCCATAAAGCTCTTTTCCTGCGAAGCAGGCATAGGCGCAGAGAGAGGCATATCGCAAAAAGCGCGTCAGCTAATGAAATCGATGACGTCAACCCCCGGCGCAAAGGCGGTCTACGTACTTTCAACGTCAACGTACATATTCTCTCTCTTTCATTCTCGCCAACACAAGTCGACAACAGGCGAGGAGTATACGATTTCGCTGTCACACGTGTGCCCCGCATTAAACAGAGTTAAGTCAAGTGAGTCGTAACTATACGAGTGCAAAGACGAAGAGAGAAAGGGAGAGTGAGATGAAAGCGGAAGGAGAATTGAAAAAGAGATGACGTTGCTTAAAGCTGGAGATTACTGGTTTCTTTAAATTAAAACTCGGTCATTGAGGATTTCTATTCTGTAGGTTTTATGATAAAAAGGCCTTGGGCGTTTAATGGTTCCAAGCAATATTATGTTAAGGTGTAATGGTAAACTGAGAATATTGTATTCCTTATCAGTGTTGTTGCGTCTGCCTGCATGTTAAAAATTCATTTGTGTTTCTTTAAAGCCTCAAACTGCGCAGACAAGAGAGTATAATATTCATATTACGAGGATTTAAATCAACTTTGAAACGACGTAAACACAAATTAAGTAATAAAGAGATGTATAAATATACCTATATATAAGTACGTTCTGGAGGATGACGATAGTTTTACAAATACGTATACATCAGTTCTCTTATGCGTGTACAGATTGGCGAAACTTATTAAAAATAGCATGATTATTCGTGAGAAACTTGGAACGTTTAGCGGTGATTTACAAGCTGCAGAGGTTTTGCGGCGTAGTAGCCTATATAACGGCCTCGTATCCACACCAAATCAGCAGCATCTCGTGGCTCTCTGTGCATTTGAGATCAACAACAACACCCACATTTGGCTTTCCAAGAACTCGTGCGGATTTTCGCGAGTTGGCGCAAAAGAACTGCTCTCCCTCTCTCCCCCTCTGTTTCGAAGCAATGCAGACTTCCACCTCCATCTCCTCCTCCTTACCACTCTCACATTGGCTGTTCGTCTTGCAGCCTCGCGACTCCCGCGTAAATAATTTAACTTTCTCACGCGTTGAACCGCGTGAAAAATAGACGCCTGGAGGTACGTTTCCTGGAAATGGAGAGGCCGCGTATCTTCTGCGCTTCTCGGAGATCTTTAAAGATGGAGATGATCGATTGGGCGGCTCGTCTATCCAAATGCATTGACCATTTGAATTTTTAATGGGCCAACGAAAAGAAGAAAAAGACTGTAATGCAGTATAGCCTTTGATGATGCCTCGGCTTCTTTTTACGCTAACTTCGCGAAGTCTTTTTTTCAACTTTCTTCGAATGATTGTTGCAAGATCGATCGACATACGTGGGACTGTGAATTCGTGAGCTTCTCAGTAACAATGAAACTGTGATAATGTCGTTATAGTTAAAGGCGCACTTTTTACTGATCTAACGTTTGTTTCTTATGTTAATAGAGACATTGAAATATTTAACAATGGAGTTGACAACTTGTGTCCTATTAGGCACTCATTTAATAACTTGACAATAAAATATGCTTACAGACGCATCGGTCATTCAGAATATTGAAAGATAACTTATCGAATTCAGAGGAGTGTCAAACGAGAGTTTCCAAGTAAAAATGCAAGACGTCGTCGGCAAGAATATCAATGTGACACATGGATTTTCCGTCTTTGCAATGGAAAATGCCACGTGCTTATGTCATTTTCGAATATTGAAATACTTGAATGCACATAACTGAGCAAGAAATCAATTAACGAATTACTTTCAAACAGCCATATATTTTCATTAAAATGCCTTTTTATGCAATCTTCATTACCAATCAGTAACAATTAATAGAAAGCAACTCAGCATCATTACAATCTTTGTTAAACCGAGGCTGCAATCTTTAAAAAATCCAGGGCATGTACTTCCCCTGACCTCTAGCTTATCCCCAAGTCTCCTGCGCTCCTCTAGCCGGGGGAGTGCTCCGACCGGTCGTGTCGCGAGCCGTTACGCGTCGCATAGTATTACGATGACTCATGTAAATAGCAGTAGCGAGACATTGCAGTAAGAGTAGCAATGCGACCGAAGTGGGACGCCAGAGGCCGGAAGCGGGCATGTACAGTACAAGATGAAGAAGAAGAAGCGAAATGTACACCAGAGAAGTCTGCACAGACAGAAGTTGAATCTTCGCTAGGTGGGAGAGGGGGTAAGGGGCGTTAATTGCTCCTAATTCACGACTCGGCTGGCGGATTCCAGAGTGCTTACGCTATATCGCTTCCGTCCTGCTGCTGCTAACGTGCGCCTTTATGCTGTATGCTTGTGGTTAAATTAACGATCATCGGCCCATACATATACGCATGTGTGTATAAGTATACGTACGCGTAGGCGTAGTGTCGATTGCTGCTGATCTCTACTCTTGGTTGCAGCGGCAAAATGCGCGAGTAGAGGGGTAGCCCATGACGCAATATCGAAGCAGTTCTACGAAGGAACAGGCTCGCTAGCCGGAAGTTTGTATGGAAATGAAGTGAGCGGTATGTTCTGGCTGACCAAGAGTTGTGAAATAAAACTGATGATGCTTATCCGAACTATCTTATTCTTTTGTCACACTTCACACTGGATGCGTTTGGTATTCTACGTCAAAGGACAGCAATGGACTCCGATTTTCGTATGTTGCTTCAAATCGGCAAGAATTTAGAGGATACAGGAAAACGAAGCTTTATTTTTGCGATGTTGCTTTTTAAAACAGTTTTTTTTGTAAAAAACGCATAAATCTATTATTATAAATAACTTCTAAAAAAATGAAAATTTCGAAAAAAAAATATGGGTTTTTTAATTTTTTTAAATACATTTTATGCGTATAATTTGTTTTTAGATTTTCGAAAATACCGATTTTAGAGTGCTCCACTTCACAAATTTACATTACTATTCCTCATCATAACAGATTGAAAATTTTACTAATTGAAGCTGAAGGTGACGATCGTTTGGTATTTCTCAGATTTTTGCACTTATTCCGTGTGTTACAAGCACTTATTAACGATTGACCACAGCCTTAATACGTAATCAGTGTTATTAACCCATTAAATCCTGAGCCGAATCTAGGCGAGATAGCATCCATCTAACTATCTGAACCGTGTCTTTTTGTAAAAAAAAAAATACCCCTATTTT
>JAPYYQ010002138.1:0-23410 GCA_030522585.1 Anagyrus pseudococci | reverse complement strand
TTCTTTAGTTTTTATTATATTTTAAGCCTTTTATGTCAAATAATCAATTTAGTGTACGCCGCGGATGCTAAGTAAATAAGAATGTCGAATTTTGAAATCACTAAAAATCGAGATACGCGTAAAATAGTGTATTACGTAACGGGTGGGGAAGGTGTTGTTCTACGTCCCGAGAGGTTGTTCGCACGAGCGAGCGAAGCTCGTGCGAACAACCTCTCGGGACGTAGAACAACACCTTTCGCACCAGTCACGTACGATATTTTTCATCACAATACCTCAAAATCTAATACCTCAAAGTCTAATCTCTACCTCAAAAACATTAGATTTTGAGGTTAGCGTGATGAAAAAGTCATTATAACTTTTGTTCCAAAAAATGCACATTTACATGATAGTATTTGTAAAAGAAAGTCAAAAGAATGATTTACAATAATTTTCAAAGCTGTTGATTGTATGCCGTAAGCACAATATTCTTAACAATAAAAAAATTGTAGCAAGTGACACATGCAATTTTTAAGTTTTCTCACGTTATAATGCTTGCAAGCTTATAATATATTATATTTAGGAGTCATATAATGTATAGACACATTGTTTACAATAATATATTAACGTACAAACAAAAAAATTTCTGTGATGTAAAATAAATAAATATTTGCAGCAATAATCAAGAACGCGTAAGGTTAAAAGTTCCGTGGATTTGCTCTATGTAAATAACTAGTTAGTAATTTTATAGAAAAACGCTTCCACCACTTAAGG
This sequence comes from Anagyrus pseudococci, assembly GCA_030522585.1. NCBI lineage: Eukaryota > Metazoa > Arthropoda > Insecta > Hymenoptera > Encyrtidae > Anagyrus > Anagyrus pseudococci. The sequence goes on along the minus strand of JAPYYQ010002138.1, from coordinate 22,660 downwards.
GCATGCCTTAGATCGGTGTAGATCCCTACACCGTATTTTACATTATTCCTCGTGAATTTAAGTATAAGAAAATTTGACAAATATGTGAATTCATGTCGAATACTGTAAAATACGAATATGTCGGTAACTATGGTTTTAGGATAGGACTAAGGCATGCTCTTAAAGGTTCTGCACGGTATTCTACACCTCCCGAGTTACGTTGATCGTTGCCACAAATAACGGGTTATATTGATTTTCGCGGCATGATTGAATTGCGTTAATCTCCGCCACAAATCGCAAGATTTTGAATAGACTTATTCGGCAAAAAATTTTTCTATCTGTTAGCTTTTGTCGCGAGTGATGTATTGATATTTTTTCAGCAATAATTTTCTCCTCATAAAAAACTGTCTCCAAAAAATGTATGCTTACAATATCTAAAAAATACCTCCAAATTGAATGTGTTCTATTCATGTTTATTCCAATACAGGTGTTTGTCGCGTTCAGTTAGACGAAACTACTCAAGAAAAGTGCGTTAATACACCTCAATAACAGCAAAACTTCTTTCTATCCCTATAATTTTTCACCTGACAAAACTAATTTCATGCAGTTGCGGCTAGATCCAAAACCAATCCCCCCTAAATCACCCCCCTCCCCCTTCAGTCTACTGTTTGAATAGTCTCAGAGCTGGCTGAAATCCCGAATTATTCACGCAAATAAATCAGTGAGGAAGCTCGCACGAGGCCTCAACGCGGCCGCCGCGGCGACATAAATCAGGCTCGCAATTAAAAAAATCGAAACCCCGTCACCGCCCCTGGCCTAGAAAAAAGAAGCCAAAAGATAAAAAAAAGCCGACAAGCGGCAAGAAAGTGGTCAAAAAGTCGAGAGTGAAGAGAGAGAGAGAGAGAGAGAGAGAGAGAGAGAGAGAGAGAGCAGCAGCTTACTAAATCAACTTTCGGGGGCGCGGCCGGGATCTCAAAAATTGAGCGAGTATACGGGCCAAGAAGAAGGGAGGGAGGGTAGACTACACCACCTCTCACGGCTGCTGACGCGCGGCCGAGCGGCAGGGCATTGTCGTTGCCGGCGTCGCTCGAGGCACCTGTTGCTTTCTCTCTCTCTGCGCGCCCCTTGTCATCCTCCTCTTCCCTATCCCCCTTAACCAATGACGCGCTTAAGCGCGACGCCGAAAAAAGAAACAATATAAGCCTCGGGAGCGAATGTAGCTTGGGAAAAAAAACATCGAAAAGTTCGAGCCGTGTAGTAGTCGAACTGCCGGTTTACTGGGGAAGAGAGGAGGAGACGGAAAGCAAAAGAGCGAGTCTTGGTGTGTGTGTGCAGGGAGCGCCGGAGCGGCCTTTGTGTGGCTAATGCGCTCGCGGCGGCAGCAGCCCTCGCTATCTATACACAAGGGGGTGGTGGACGGCTGCCGGGGCGCGCAGCCCTTTGACCGGCGGCCACGACACCGCGCCGTCCGCTTCTACTCGAGAGAGAGAGGTTTTGTCCGAGGCTTTGTAGGGTAGCTCATCGCCTTTGGCCGCGCCTTGTTAAGACCGCGTGTCTCTCCACTGGCCCCGGGCGCTGCTTTCGGTCTTTAGACAAGAGAGCCGGCCGGCCCTTCTGCCCTGTCCTCTCTTCGTCCTCTCTCTGTCTTGTATGGGTATATAGCGGGGCAAGGGCTAAACGAGGGAGAGAGCGACTACTGCCGGGAGTTGTGTGGGAGAGGCTCGCCTCGAGGAGTCTGGTTGCGCCCAGCTCATTACCTCGGATGATGGCTCAAGTGCGCGCGCGAGAGCGGGGCCGCTATTTCGAGGGAACCTAGTTTCGCTGCTGCTCTGCCACGTGCCGGCTCGCCCCCTCCCAGGCACTCCTTTGCCTTGACTCTCCTCTTGTGTATCTCTACGAGACGTACACTGGCTTTTTCAGTGGCTCTCTCCCCTCCCTTCCTCTCTCGAGGGGAATAATTACTCGTTGAGCCGGCGAAGCGACTTCTTGCTCTCTAATTAAATTAATCACTCTACGTCTTCACTCGACTATCCAACGACTGACTTTTTTCCTCGCTTCTTTTTCCTTTCGTCAAAGTTTAAGCAGCTTTGGCTTTAGCTCCTTAGCAAAGGGGCAGGGGGGAGGGCTTTGCTAACAACGTGTATTCTCGCAACTCTCCCAGTCTTGTAATTATTGCAAAAAGAATCACCCTATCGTTTTATATTAATTACACCGAGTGAGAGAGGAATTTGAATGGCTAGGTTGTTTTTAAAATTCTGCCCCCAATGAGCAAAAAGAAACAAAAGATCCGTATAAAAGTAGTTTCCGCATAGGCTATACCCCAAGGTTTTGTGAAAATTATACCTCCTGGCACATAATAATCTCGGCTGGAAAAAAAAGGAGATTCGATCGATGCGATGAATATTCCGGTTACCGCAGGAAGTATGAAAAAAAGGAGACTCGAGAGTAGCGAGTTGAAGGAGCTAGCGAGAGACTCTCGAGAGAGAGGGAGAAAAAAACGCCACACGGCTTTGGCAATAAGCTTGGGAGCTGCTAGGCAGGTATGAAGAGCGAAGCAGCAGGAGGCTCAGATCGCAAGAGACACGGAGGCGTCAAAGGCCTCTTGCCGAGGAAGAGAGAGCAGTGGGGCTCTATCTCGTTAAGAGTCTCATGTCGCGCGGCTGCGTTGAAATTCACGCGGCGGAGGAGTCCTGGCGCCCCTGCGCTCGCGCGCTAGAATCGCTATTTATTAAGCCGGCAGTGCTCGGAGCTCACGTACGCGACGACAGCCATAAAGGACACACACGCGCGCGCGGAGCAACCAAGAGAGAGAGAGAGAGAGAGAGAGAAGAGGGGAGGGGTAAGATTTATCGCCGGACGTGAGCAATTAATGAGCCGCTCATTTTCCACAGGGCTGCGTTTCCGCGCGCACAGCCACATTGTGTTTAGACATTTTTGCTCCGTGACAGCTTTCTCCCTCTCTCTCTCTCTCTCTCTCCCTCTTTCGACTAACGAGCCGCGACTCTTGGCCGACAAGTTATTCGGAAACGAGTCGCGGCTCGCTCTCTCGAAGCCCCTATTATTCACCTTGGAATTTATTCGCCGCTAGGATTTCGCGCGCGGCAGACGTTTTTGCCAAGCGTGCCTTCCCTCCACCCCCTCGCTATTCCTCTTTCTCTCAGACTGTGCACCCTTGAATTATTCACGCCCACCTCCTTCGTCTCTTACTTCCTCTACTCCCTATAAGAGCTTACCCAGTCCAGAGGGTAATTTTAACCTGCTGGTTCATCAGCCAGCAAAGTCAACTTTAATTGCCAAGTGAAAATCGGTTGGATATCGCTTTCTTACAGGAATTTCATGCCTTTTCTGCAATTTTGGGCGATACTTTGCTTGGACTCGGGCTACTCTGAATTTTATTGTTATACATAGTAAAATCGATATATAGGTGAAAATTCGAATTTCTGTTAATGCAAAATCTGGCTATACAGCACGAGACCAACGTCCAAGAAAATCTGTTATAAAATAGCTCAGCGAAAAAAAGCAAGTAAAATAAGTTGAAAAAGAGGGAAACGCAACAATGTCGCGTATCTCGTTTTAAATTACGCGACAAACGCACGGGGAAGGGCGGGCTAGATTTATTTAGCTCTTGCACGCGCGCGCGCGTAGGTATACAGAGCGCATGACAAACTGGCTTGCACTTATATTCTCGAAAATTTTTCTTCTCCCTTTCTCCCGACAATTCCCCGAAACGTGACCATAATGCACTGGCCCGTCCGCCGGCTGATTTGAATATATGCAAAATGATTTAAATCTTACGTTCCGCTTCGTATTTTCAGCCCGTGCGTATCACAACCATATAGCGCTACGGCGTAACACAAAAAAGGAGCAATTATTCTTCTTTGTACCAGATTGAATTCTAACCCGACGACGTTTACTCTTCCTCGCTGTAAAAAGCTACTCTAGCTATGCAATCTTCCTTCCAGTTCCCCTTGAAAGTACGCCGGTGCTGAAATCGCGATTGCAGGTGAAAAATTAGCTGGAGCTTCCCACAGGAATAGATGGCCAACGAGAGCCAGGCACGTCGATTCCCCTGCAACAAACGGCCGTGTTCTCAGCTCGTATAGCGGCCAACAGTCTTGCGTTTAAAATCACAAGCGCGCCCACCAGCACCAACGCCGTACTCTACGCTCGTGATTTCCGAGTAGGCTACGGCTTGCCTTCGGGCAGCCCATCAATCCGAAAATTTGCGGCCGCGGAAAAAAGGCCGCTGACGATGCGCGATGCCGGGCAATTTGCCGTGGCTTTTCGCGCGCGGCTCTCCATCTCCTTCCCCCCGTATACCGGCTCGGAAAACAATAACGATAATAGCCGGCAATTTGTCGCCTCGCAGAGCAAACACGACCGACCGATCGACAAGCTCCAAGCAGTCTACGTGCTGAATAATAACGAGGAGGAAGAGGCCGATCGACACCTCGACAAAGACCGGCATCTCGCCTACCACCTCCCTCCCTCTCGTTTGCCTCATACTTGACTGTGCGGTTTGAGCTAGGGATCGCGAGGAGGAGGTACGTCTGAAAGATGAGCGCTGCGAGCTTTTTTGGTTTTCTACGAGACTCCTTTATGGGACAATGGAAGTACATAAAGCGCCGCGAGATGCATGTCCGCTGTTATTTCGCGAAACTCGAGAGAGAGCACAACGCGGTTAATGATGGATTTTTAGTTCTTTCTTCTTTTTCCTATGGTTATACAAAATAAGTTTATAGGTGTACGTGAGTTCAAGGTACGGCTATAAATATGTGTGTGCGTGTGAGCGCGTGTAGCTTTTTGTTGCAGTTTACGCATAATTGTAATTTACCGTGGCTGTGAAAAGTGCAATTGCCCTCGTAAACTGCTGGATACGGCTGAAATTTTGCAAATTGCGATTTTTAGAAAATTAATTTCAAACGATAATTTATCGATGCGAAAGCCGGTAATACTGGTGTGTATACATTAAGCCTGTTTATATGCGTTGGGTGTACAGAGTATAATTATAAACAAGATTTATCCTATTTTTATAATTAAACTTCAATTTAAGTAAGTTGCTTCTGAATTTATTGTTTAACAACTAATAAAAAATCTGCAGTATGGTACACTTCAAACTATGATTTAAATATCAAACACAAAAAGAAAAAATAATGTCAAAACCATATCTAAATTAATTTTTATCATAAGCTTCTTTGATATTCTGCTCGAAAACTTGTGACAGCCCGGAGCATAAGGCTGCAACCATTGAAAGCTTTCACCCGCAGTAGGCCAATACAACTGGCGGCATCTGTATTCGTTCTGCCAAAGCCCGATATCTAAACTCGCTCGGTACATCGAGCCGGTTTCGTTGTCCGGATCGATTTGTCGATCTGGCAGCATCAGTCTCGCAGAGAGCAGCTCACCTTTAAGATAGACGGAACGAAAAAGAGAGAGATAGAGCGAGTGGGAGAGAAATCGGCTGTAGAGTCTCTCGGACACCTTGTCCGGCCGCAGGCGAGGAACGGTATATCGAAAGGAGAGCGCGAGCTGGCAGGCTCTCGAGTAAGAGCGAACTAGCTGGCAATGATACGCCGAATACGCGCGACGCGGGGCAGCAGCAGAGAGAGAGAGAGGAGAGAGATGTATATTGCACTCGTTACTCTCTCGCGTGCGCGCGGTTGCTTAGCCGAGTGAGAGAGAGAGAGAGAGAGGAGCTATAAAGTGAGAGCGTTAGCGTTCGCGCCGGCAGCGCCGAGCGATGACCGATCGGACAAAGACAGTCGGCCGCGCGCCGTCTTGCCGCGAGCATACACTCACACTCGCGCAAAAGCACATTCGTACACGGAGGGACGTTCTAGCGCCTCGAAGAGCATATCCGAAGCAGCCTCGCGACTCCGCTTTCCGCGGCTTTATCAACCTCCCTCCCTCTCCCGCTCCCCCCCTGGTCCTCCCCGCCTCCTCCTCCTGTCCTCTCTTGGGCCAGCGGTATACGTCGCGGCTCCGTTATCGTGCTCCAGATTCGCCGCTCTCCCTCCCTCGCTTATTCTCTTTCTCGGCTTTGCGACTCTCTGCAGTACAGGCCCTATCGGTTAATCGGGAGTATCGCCCGGCGATCGGCGCACGTATAGGCGCGCGGCCGCGCACACACGCTTCTTCGGCTGCTGCTGCTGCGCCGGCAGTCCGGCCCTTTAAAAACTTGATCTTGACCATATTCCGGCGGAGGTGCGACGCGGCGTCTGGAGCGGCCGGAGGCTGCGAGAGCAACACCGAGATATAGATGACGCGTGGACTGCCGCTCCCAGTTAGAGAGGTACGTGTCTCCGTCGTCCGGAGAAGCTTATGAGGCGAAAGTCTCGCTCTCCGCATATGTAACCCGCGCGCTCTCTCCTTCTCACCTCTATACCTGTCCTTTTCTCCCAACCCGTGTATGTGTACACAGCGAACGACAGCTTCTTACCGAACTCTCCGACTCTCTTTGCTCCTGCTTGTATCTCGATGCGTGTATACAGCGGACTCGCGTTGGCGCGGGCGAAAAAACACCTGTGGCGCCTGGCGCGCGCGCGGCTTCAGCTCTATACACCTATGTGTACGTACGTCTATATGTGTATACCTACACCTACGTACGTATAGCGTACGTACGTATAAACACACTTCTGGCGCTGGCGCGCGCCAGGAGCCTTTCGCGCGCGCACCGGACCGCATATATAAAGCTATATAGGACAGCCGTGAGCTACAGCTCTCTCTCTTGCTACCTTGGCGTTTTTCTTCATTTCGTACGTGCGCGCGCACGTGACGAGCCTCCTCCGCTGCTGCAGCCTGCGGTGTGTGCGAGTGTGCTACTCGTCAGCTGTGCCGTGCCGGCTTGTATACAGGTAGGCGCTGCTGCGCGATGAGCCTGTGAGGCTGCATGCAGAGTAGCGCGCACGACTCGTACTGCTTGGGCTATCGTTCGTTCGCTTCTCTATACTCCCTGACAAGCAGCGAGAGAGAGCCTGACTCACTCAGGATCGGAGCTGGATGACGCGGCGCCTCTCCTCTCTCTTGCCCCCCCCCTGCGCCCCCCTTTTTCTTCTTTTGCCTTTGTTAATGTCTCGGCGGGCTACTGTGGGAATATGTCAGTTGCCCGGGGTCAGCTGGAACGCCGAGACGCGGCCGCATAATTTTTGGGCCGCACGCGCACCCTACTCTGCATTACTCCGCTTTTCTGTGCTCCACGATATTGCAACAACTCTCTCGATCCCTCTCTTTCGGACTGCGGGCCTCGTGCAGAGGTATAGCGAGTTTCTTTTTTTTATTTCCTTTTGCTTTTCGGGCCACGACCAATGCTTGCACTCGATGCTTGCGAGTTGTGGCTTTTTAGCTCATTGTGTATACAATTGTGGTTCCCCCCCGTGATAAAGCAAATATTTCAAGCATGGCATTTCTGTTATAAACTTAGATTATTAAATGTTTCGTGGTGCTCGTTCATTACACGATTTTGTATTTTATCATTTTTATTCGGTATTGTTCCTGTACTGTATTTAAAAACAAAAATAGAATAATGGGGACTTAATTAACGAAATTTTGTACAGAGAAATAGTATATCTATCAGTCGAAATAATTAAGAAACAGTTTCCCTTATCCCAGAAGATAGTACGCGGTATAGTGTTGTATCAGTACGTTGGCCTCTCATCGGATATTTTCCGCATATTTTATCAGCGCGCTCGCGCGCGCGTGAGACAGACAGATACTAAAGCTGTGCGTTAAAAATAAAACGAGTTCCAGGCGTATCGTCGGCATGTTACCCTAAATTAACATTGAAAATTTCGATGAAATATTTCAAGCTATTCAACGCACTTTTCATTAATAAATTTACGAATTGGTCCTTTGAATAAAACGGCCATTTCCATCGTCATCCAAATTATCCAAAGATTAACAATAATAAAAAGATCAAAAACTAAAATTATTGTATTTCGTTACAGTAGAAATCGGAGGCAAACAAGGAAAGTGGCGAACAGAAGGAGGAAGAGGAAGGAGCGAGAGAGATGGAAACGAGGGTCAATGAGGGGCTTTTATGACGAAGAGCCGCAGAATCGACGTGAGCGCGCGTAAACAGGACGGGACGCTGTGTTGGAAGACGTCAAGAGGCTGCTTATCGTTCGGCCTCTCTTCCTTTTATCGCTGCTGCTCGCTCGAGAGAGAGAAGAAAGAGACTGCTATCAGGATTTTTCGGGGCGCGCGCACAGTAGCGGTTACGCGTCGCAAGGATGACCTGCTGCCGGAACGCCTCCTCCTGCTGCGGCTGGCGAAGGTCGGTGACGTATAATATGCACCCACGATGCAATACATACATACATACACATATCTTTAGCCGGTTTTTCTACTTCTTCTTCTTTCGAGCTATTGAGATATTATTATTATCTCTCTCTCTTTCCTCTTCTCGATTACGTAATTAATGTTTACGTTGTTGCAATAGCGCGTGATTTATATCGCGTTTGTTTTTCTCTCCGCCACGTTTATTCTTTTGTCGTTTTAGTTTTTCTTTCGCTTCACTTCCTACGTTTTGATCGACGTCGCAATTTCAACGGGCCTGCGTGCAATTAGTTGTATACCGGGATATACTATTAACGAATTATCGAATATCCTGCTGTAGAGAATTTTATTGGGTTATTTCGGAAAAATTGATCGAGTTCATAATTTAAATTGACTCGTACAATCTTATTTATGATCTACATATACAGCCAAGGCAAAATGTTCTCGTAAAAATACATTTACGAGTTTCTTTTATGCCCGGCGCGACGCTTTAACGGGCTTTACGTTAGTGTGCGTTTAATCTAAGCAGGCGGAGTCTACTGAATTACTTGCTATCTGAACAAGATAAGCGCGTTTGGAATTGAAAAAAAAAGAAGAAATTGTTGCTTCGCGTTGAAAATTTATTGAATCTTTTAATAGACGCTTTACTCCGACGATAAAACATTACCAATGCGAAAGTTCAACGGCTAACTCCTTTCGGGGCTGTTTAAAAATAATTGATTTATCAAATAATGCTTCACCGTTTCCTATCTTCAATATATTTGTAACTAGATTAATCGATGTAATACATAATGCAGCATAATGTCTACAACTCGGGGGCGAAACTCAATTTTCGAAAAGTACTTGATGAGAAAGTCCTTCAAAAGGAACTGCCAAATTACGAAACGCCGGTTTAAAGGCGCATTCAAATAATCCATCGTTGAACTCAGTCAGTATAGCAAGTATAATACGTAAACTCTCTTAAGAAAAAGAAGAAGCTAAAAAGTCAGTTAAATATTTTTGTAACCTCGTGCAAGCATCGAAAACGCTAACGCGGAGAATAATAAAGTTTCGCAAAGCAAAGATTACGCATCAGTGTATACGGATGCGCCGCGAGAGAGAGAGAGAGATAGATATAGTACAGTCTTGGCAAAGCGTCGATGCGCGGGAGCGTGTTGCATTATACGCGCGTTGACGCTAATGCCCGAGAGCGCTCGCGCGAATAAACACTGTCATTCGGCTCTCGGTGACGTCGCCTCTGCGCGTCCGGTCTGCAGCGGGCATAGTCAAATTGCAAAAACAAAAGATCATCGCTCTCTTCCTTCTCCCACTCCTCCTTGCTCTCTGCGAGCTTGCAGCGTGTTACGTATGCGCTTGTTACAAAATCCCCGCTACTGAGCTGTATCTTACAGATGTATTATATGGTGCAAAGAAAAAAAGATGCTATCGAGGGGCGTTTGTTTGAAATTGAAACAGGTCCGCGCGTCAGGGCCCAGCCGAGGATGACGAGCTGGAAACGGCGCGGGAGCGGGCCGAGCGCTACCGGAGCATTTACATCATCTACTTCACCATGTTCCTCATGTCTCTGGGCTTCAGCATTATCTTGACCGGGATCTGGCCGTATTTGGAGAAGGTAAGCGCGCGAACTTTGCCTTTTACGACTCTCCTCCTACTCGGCGATTCTGGCCCGATATGCCCCGCCGACGACTACTGTAAACGAGCCGACCCCTCGCAGTCTCGAACGTCTTGGCTATACCTCGGGCTGAAAGCTCCGCTAATTTTTCGTCTAATTTATTTGGCGCGCTCGCGAGACAGAGCGATATCGTTTAAGCCTGAGATCGAGCTCGCGCGGCGGCGGCGGGCCTTATTAAGTTCAAAAAGTGCGGCCCCGCTTCGGAGAATCAAGCGCCCACTCTCCTCTGCTTTCTCCTTATTGCAGCTCTTACGTAATGTATGTATAGCTGCATAGCTGCATGTCATGCTCGTAAAGTTAAGAGAGCGACGGAGAGAGAGACAGAGAGGCGACTGCGTAACTTTGCCCTGCTAATAATAAACCCGGCGTGGCTGTGTATAAAAGTTTATTCGCGAATAAAATATGATCGGCAAGCCAACTTACAATCAGTTATATTGATTCGTTTTTTTGCTGCTGCTGCCCTGCTCTCTCTCTCGCTCTTCAAAGCCACGCACGCGTTATGTTAAATACATCGGGGTCATTAAGAATACCGGGGGCGGCGTTTTTGTTCGTTAAAGCAATCTCCTCTCTCGAGAGGATCTGGCCAAGTCACACATACACACACACACACACACACAGCCTCTCGGGTATATACAGCAGTGGTCGATTGCAATTGCACGCACTGCAGCATCCGCTCTCTCCTTCTCGCGAAAAAGTCTCCGCTCTTTCTCTCTCTTGCGCGCGCGCAATAAATTCCGGATCGGTCGGATCGGGCCTTTTTGCGCCTCTAATGTATTGAATTAAAATTCCCGGGCGAAGCGATTCGAAGTACGCCGAAAAATATTCTCGGCTGCCCGATGCTCCGTGCGCTCCTTGCCTCCGAGAGTCTCCAAGTGTGTATAGAACGTGAGCCGGGGAAAAGGGAGGGGGAGAGCAAAAAGAAGCCGCGCGACAAGAACGTCTCGGAGGGAGCCGCGTGCGGCAGCAACGAGAACAGCCGGCTCCTCATCCTCCTACTTCGTCGCTCCTTCTTTTACCCTTTCTCTCTGCCGCTAAGTCGTGCAAATCAAGGAAGAGAAGAGAGAGAAGAAGGAGAGAGCCGGAGGAGAGAGTCGCCACCGCCGCCGCGGCTGATGAGATTCCCCGGGCGAAGGAAAAAACGAAGGTCGCTGCTGGTGCTGCTGATGCTGCCACAGCCGCCGAAGTCTCCGGGCCCGGAGTCCCTGGAATCCGCGCATACACATCCCCCGATTTGTCCTCCAGGCCCGCCTCCCTCTCCACGCCCCGCACGCCCTATTGCCATCTCTCCGATCGCGACAAAAAAGGCCCCGCCGAATATCCGCTTGGCCAGGAGGGGCGGGGGAGTAAGGGGGGAGGGCGTGCGCACCTCCAACGAATTTACGAGGATCGAAGGTGAATTATTAAGTCGCGCGTGTCCCTCTCCCTCCCCTTAGTATAGCCCCCCTTCTCCCATTCTCGATGGCGAAAAATCTCTCTTTCTCGGTTGCAGCTAGACCACTCGGCGGACAAGGAATTTATGGGCTATGTTGTGGCGGCCAACCCGCTCGGGCAGATGCTCTTCTCGCCGCTGGTCGGCTGGTGGGGCAACAAGCGGGGCTCGGTGAGGCTGCCGCTCCTCATCACCCTCGCCCTCTTCACCTTCTCCTCGGCCATCTACAGCGCCATCGAGGTCGTCCCGGCCGATCACAAGACTGTCATGATCGTCTCCAGGTTCCTCGTGGGCGTCAGCTCTGGTGAGAGATAATCAGCTTTATTATTTCACTCGGCCCCCACCGCCGCCGCCGCCGCTCTCGGCTTTGTCAGCGCGACAATGAGCGATCGTCCGCGTCGACCTGGCAGACGTAGGTCTTACGTCTCAAGCGGATGATGTTTCGGCGCGCTCGGCGCAGCGCTGATGATCCTCTCGCTCTCTGCTCGATCGTGATAACGCGAGTGAGAAATGTTTTCGGCCGGCTCCATTAACTCGTCATTAGGCACTCGTTTTTCACGTGTCTCCGCGGCGACTAATTTATGCGTGACGTCTATTCAGAGAGAACGCCTTGCCGCGCTGAGGTTTTTCGACAAAAACGGCGTTTTTTTCGTAACGCTTTAAAAAGTTTAAAGAATTTTTCAAGGATGCGAATAAAAAAAAACATTTTACAATAATTTATCAGACTCTCGAGAGTTGCTTTTGATAAGTGGCAAAAATGATGTTAAAAAACAAAAATATCTCTTCGAATCTCTAAAAGCAAAGTCACGCGCGCGTACCGCGGAGCTAGAATTTGAATAAGTAAAGACAAGGTGGAAGAAGCAGGCGGGCATGGCAACCTTGACATATCCTAGTAGAAGCGGAGCAACTAAATCCGGCCGCGCGTATTAAATATCCAATTTCCTCGGCGAGTTATCCGGGGGAAAAAAGCAAGTCGCTGAAAAGCCGGAGGATGAAAACTCTCGGCGCAATCTAGCTACGAAGCGAGAGCCGGGGAAAAAAAGTTCGCGCGCCCCGGCGAATCGTGAACTGGGGAAAACACGGCTTTTGGGGGAGGGAGTCCCCGGAGGCTCGTGATGTGTTCTTAGAGGCGGAGGTGGGAAGAATCAAGCTGACTCTATATGCCCGGCTCGCGCCTGTTTCAGCCAACATCGCGCTGGCGCGCTCTTATCTGTCGGCCGCAACCAAGCTGGCCGAGAGGACGCAGGCAGTCTCCATGGTTTCCCTCGCCCAGGTAATTCGTGCTCCGTGTCGCCGACGATGCTCCTTCTCGCCCTCCTCCTCCTCCTCCGTTCCCCTCTGTGCCTCCCCACCGATCTTCAAGCTTTTGGCCTCTTCCTTTTTCACCTCGACTCGCGCGCGCGGGCGCTCGATTGCTCGGATAATATTCAAATATTCAAATTGCGCGCGCCCGAGCTGCACCGCTGCTGCGCACAGAGGAGTTATTATTTTGAATATTAAAGGAAAGATTCTTTCGACTTTTTTTCTTTCTTTCTTTTTTATTTTCTTCTCCTCTCGTCTTTCTCTCTCTCTTTTTTCTTCGTGCGAGAGGGAGCACCGCGACACTGATTTTTTATCGGGTACTTTACAATGGCTGTTTTCATACGTCACGGCAAGAGAGAGAGAGAGAGATGGTTGGATTCCGTTGGGCTCTTTTTCGAACGTTTTATTTGCTATTTTAATTTTTACGAAAAACAATATTGAAGATCTTGAATATTTTAGAATTAAATGCATTTATGCGATAAAGCCGTGTACAAGGCAACAGCTGCGACTGGATGTTAAGTGAATTTTTCTTCGACTACGAAGTACCGTTAAAAATAGAATTTTCAAGATCGAGAAAAACGTAGATTAATAATTTACATGCTGCGAGAATTTATCATTTATTTATAAGCATAAATGTAAATGCCTTTATAAATTATGCTATCAACGTTTTATTAAAATATATCTTTTCAAATTATCAAAACGGCAAAAAAAACCTCGTCGGGTTTAATTCTTTAATAAAATTTAATTTTTTTTTCATCCAACAATATAAGCCGGTTAATGAAGACGTATCATATGTTTTTACCATCTAAATGCTGATTTAATGAATACTAAAGAGTAAACGATAGTAATACAAGCCAATGTGTATATTTCCGTGAAAAATTTCAATTTCAAATAACAATTAAAAATTTAATTAATTTTCTCCGCTGTACGTATACAGAGGCAATCGAGAGCGAAAGAAAGCTCGCGCGCTAATTGAACGGTTTCCGACGAAAGAAAAAGGAAAGAGCTCGTAAGGGAAAAAGGAAAAAGAGTGCCCCGGCTGAGCCAAAACAAGCCTTTGGCGTCAGTAGCATCATTATCATCATAATGATGAGGCGAAGGAGGAAGAGGAGGAGGAGTGCATAATGCCGAATATTATTCGTTTTGTTCTGCTTCAAAAAAAACGTTTTTCAGGTGCTTGGTTTCGTTGTAGGCCCGGCGCTGCAAACGGCCGTGACTCCTTTAGGGGACGAGGGCAGGCCCATAATGGGACTGCCTATGAATATGTACACGGCCGCCGGCTGGATCAACGTGCTTCTGGGAATGCTGAATTTCGGGCTTTTTCTCCCGGGCAGCTTCGAGGAGCGCAAGATCGCCGCGAGGGAGGCGATGCGCGAGCAGGGAAAGGCCACCGGTAATCTTCCCGATCATTTATTCATATGCCCCCTTAGGCGGCTCAGGCTCTCCCGCGCGCGGCATCTCCGCCTGCCGTGAGTGCTTACGCGCGGGAGCCGTGCCGCGGTATACACTATTTGCCTGGCGATCGATCGTCTTTTTAACCCCCTCGTCTCTGATCGGCTCTGCGCCGGGCTTTTTGCTTCTCGCTATCCCGCGCCCCGCTGCTGCCGCCGCCGTCGCCCGAGCAGAGAAGGAGACTTGGAAATCCATGAAACCGGATTACGTGGCCGCCTGGACCCTCATATGCGCCTTCTTTGTCCTCGTCTTCAACTTCGTCCTGCTGGAAACGTAAATATACGAGCTTATACTTATTAGACGTGTATAGCCAGTCTCTTCGCAGAGGCTCTACTCCCCCGACTGCTCCTCGTACCTGCACCTTCAGCTGCGCTCGCTTTTCTTTTGCCGCTAAATTGCTCGTGCTTACGCGGCTATTACCCGTGTATAATGGCCACGATAACGGCGTAATTACACGGATAGAGATGATTTAATATAAATTTATTCAGATACATCGCGATTATGCGCGAGCGCGCGGGCACCCCCGGAGACTGCAAATTAATTATTAAATAAGGCTAAATCGTCCCGCTGTCCCTCCGTCCCCGCAGCTGCTTCGGACTCTTTTTGGACGAGTAATAAAAAAAAAAGAAACATTCATATTTACATGGAGGAGAAAGGAAGGATTATTATTAATGGAAGGGAATGTGTAATGAACGCCGTTAAATTCAAAATAAGAAGGACACAATATCAAACGCGACAATCATTTTCTCGACTTGAGATTTTGAATCAAAAGCAAAAGAAACCGAGCGCAAGCTTTTCTCCCTGTTGACTTCGGGCACGAGTCTACGATGTCGCCCGGTCTGACTTTTGCAGACTCGGCACTTCACTGACGATGGACCAGTTCGGTTGGGGCCGTGAGCAATCAGTGTTCTACATGGGCCTCTTGATGAGCATCGGCGCCGTCGTCGCCTGCGTCACGTTCGTACTCATAGGACCACTCTGCAGAAGGTGAGAAGCGCAGCTAAAAAAAGGACGAGCACGAGAGATGTATATGCGTGTTTAATGACAACGCGGACCACACCATGGTTCCTCACATGTTTCAGGTTCGCCGAGCGTCGCGTCATGCTCTGGGGTGGCTTCTTCTTCATGATCATCGGACGGATAATTATGATCCCTTGGGGCACCGAGCCCCCGCTCATCGCTGAACTCGGACGTAAGTCTTTTATTTATGTGTGCATTGCACAATTTTCCGATGCCGCAAACAGTATTAACCCTGCAAAGACATGCAATGTCCTGGCAAGTGGTCCTGTCTGTTTTGCGGTTGCGCAACGGGACGATCGCGCCATAGAGCTACGATGTTACGCGCTTGAAGAGTTTCGCGTTCGGGAATTCGGTCTTTAGCCGCGAACCGCTGCTCGCGGAAAATTGCGCAATCGGACGCTTGGCGTCTGTGTGTGTCCCAAGGGCTAGACTCTCTACACCACCTGACGGATTGACTGTTGAACACGCGAAAGCTTTTATATTGCGTAAGTAGGTCGAATAATGCTGTGTCGCGCTGGGAATTCTTTTCTGCCTCCCGACCCTTGACTACTGAGTCATTTCAACTAGCGGACGACACGGACCTCTTTCGCGGAAACTTTTTAATCTCCCGAGGAACATCGCGGATTCGTCCGCTTAATATGGCTTTTAGATTGAAGTTTCGATTTTTCCTAGGAATTCGCGCGCGATTAATTTAATCCACCGCGGGGTAACCATATTCTCGTGAGAAATGTGAGAAAAAGAGCTGCCCCCCGCGTCCCCGGCTATAGCTGTCTGTTTATTTTATCCCGATGATTAATCGGGTGTCGTATTAAAATTTAAACGCAGCGCCGGAGTCGCGTGTTCCGATCGTAATCACTTACTTAGGCTGAATCTCGAAATGTATCAATCTTCTTTACATACATTAGCGAAATATTTTCGCGGCCAATATATATATATAAAAAAGAAGGGAATCAAGGGGCGGAGGAGGGGGGCCTATTCGAGGCAGCGGCGGCTACTTTTAATTGAATTAGTAGGCACACATCATCGCTCCGACGGATACACCTTTTTTTACCTCCAGAGTCCACTTATCTCGGATCTTTTGCTCGCTTGATTTACGAAGTCAAAGCTTTCGTCGCGTTAAAAAAGCATAAAAATCGCTGGGATAAACCTGTTTACGTGGTTTCGGTAGCTTAATCTCAAGCTCAGTTATGACGCTCCTTCACATGTTTCTATTCCTCGATCAATATTCAAAAGGGAACGATAGCTGAGTTTACCATGAATATGGATAAGCCCAAGAGTCCCCGGCCAGACGTCAAACTTAGCATTGATAAAATCGAGGAGAGAACCGTGTGTATAAGCGAGCTTCTCCCTCCCCCCCCCCTTATACATATACGTATACCTTAGCTTCTCCGTTTTACCTGGAATTTGAAATTTCGTTGGACGACACGACTGATCCTGCTCTCTCGGGGTCAATTAAAAAATTTGATTAGCCCCTCGCTTATCCAATCAGATCGGTAAAAAATATTGCTCATTTTGCGAATTTATTGCGAAAGTAACATGCCGACCTCTTGAAAACTATTCTACATCTCTAACAGACAAAAGTGAACCGTATAAATATAAGCTCCCGACGTTTATTACCACTTCTACGTGCACTTGTATTTCTTTTATCTCGCACCCTTAACACTTTCCGAGTATCATTAAATAGATTGACGGCCGATACATGCACGAAGCGCGAACAGAGCCAACTTGCGAAACGTACACTCGGCGAATGAGTGAGCCACGTAATAAAGCTCGTTAAGGTAAGGCTAAGTCGGGATAATCTCTGCGTCGGATCGTTGCAGCGTACAACAACGAGACGTTCGAACCGCTAACCGGCAAGGAGAAGCTGGGCTGTCCGAGCACGCAGGAGTGGTGCCGCTACACGCCCCACATGACCGTCATGCAGTTCGTCATCGGCTACGGGTTCACGACGATCGGCTACCCGGTCGGCGTCACCCTCGTCCAGACGATCTTCAGCAAGGTCCTCGGGCCCCGGCCCCAGGGCGTCTGGATGGGCCTGATGACCGGGGCCGGCTGCGGCTCCCGCGTCCTCGGCCCGATCTTCGTCGGGCTCATCTACACGCGGCTCGGCATCTACCACACGTTCGGCATCACCGGACTAACACTCGTCCTCTCGATGGTCTGGCTGACCCTGGTCGACCGCCGGCTCATCCCCAGCTCCGAGACCGGCCACGGAGAGGCGAGCTCGGACAAGCAGCCGCCGGCAGCCGAACTGCTGCCCCTCGAGGCCAAGGAGAGCCTGCTCGCCGAGAGCGCCTGAGCACTAGGCAGACCGCGCGCTACGCCTGCTTGCCGGGTGGCTGCTCTCCTCCTCGCCCATCAGCGGCGCTTGACTCTATATACGCTGTTGTACATACTTACGCGTCTCTCGAACGATCGGCCCTCCTTTCCTCGCGCTCTGTTGTTTGACTATGGTTTTCTTATGTTGTTTTTAATATATACGAATATATATAAATCGATTGGTTGTTGTGGGTTTATCGAGGGGCTTCGCGGAAATATCGTGCCGATTCGACGCCGTAAATCTCTGCCTCGAGTGATTAATGTCAGGAGTTTGAATAAATTGGAAAATTAGAGTCTCCGGAGAATTTATGATCTTTCATTGCGCTAAGTAACTGTTGCCGGGAGAGGGAGAGCCTGGTTGGGCGTCTCGGGCACATAAAAAAAGGTACTTTACCGACTCTCTTTCTCTTTCTCTCTTTCTCCCGATAAAGATTCAAAAAGAAGAATCCGGTTTAATAAGCTTTTGTTTACCCGATAACTGTAGGACACGAAAACAAAGGCAATAAAGTACCGGAGTTAAATGTCTTGGGATAGCCGAGGAAGGAGTAGGGTGCGGTGGCGGTAGGGTGGGGGGAACCGTAAAAAAGGAGTAGAATCAGTTATCACAAGTGAAATATCTACTGTCATTACGGGCAACTCTTTTTCCCGGTACAGCGTGTCCCTAGTGCCGAGGTCGCTGGCACGCAGATTCTCTACGCTTCTTGTTTTACGAGCCGAGCCGGAGATTTTACTTTCTCGGGATGCAGAAGATCCTTCGCCTCTCTAGAAGAGCAGACGTGGGAAAATTACGAGATTCAAGCAGAGCTTCTCTCTTACCTTTTCTCTCTCCTCCTCTCCACCTCACTCTCTCCAGCTTGCTCTCGTTCCCGGAAAGAAAATTTTTACGGATTACACCGCGCCTCAGGAAATACGTAGAAATGCCAACTCGATAAGCTCAATAAGTTCATCAAAGGTAGATTCTCCCTGAGATCGAGAATTCTTTTTTTTCCGATAACGGATTAAATTTTAATTCTCTTTTAAAGTTCTCGGAAAAATGCCATTAGAGCGCGTTTAATAGTCAATCCTTTGTGGCTGGAACGGAACTTTTTTTTAACGTTTATTTATAAGACGATTTTTTAAAGCCTTCAATCGCAGATATACTCTGGGTTACGGTTCGAGACTAATAAGAATTCGATGGTAAGAGACCTATATTTTTATAAAACTTTACGCTAGGCAGTTTTCCACTTTTATAGCAAACTATTACTATAATTGTAGGAATATATTTTTTATACTCTTGCGACGATATTAATGAATATTTACCACCTCAAACGAAATACTCTACTTTCAATACTTATTTTCGTTCAAGATTTTTAATTTTAGATTACAGGATGTACTTTGTTACTCACGAACAAACGAATAAAATGATTATTTTTTAACGTATTGGAGATTTGTAAATACATGATAATAATTTTAGATAAAAATGAATAGTTTTTTAAATCTTTTATAAACAACTGTACTTTATGTAACAAAAGCAAGCTGTACTTATAGTATCAAAATTTTATAGGTAAACAGGTAAAATTTTAATAATGATGAATACGAAATGTTCTTAGAATAACAAAGCTGAAATAATAAATAACTTGAATGTTGTTCATCGTTGTTGTTTGAAAAAAGACATTGGTGCCAATATCAGAAAATACAAGTGACGTTGCAATAAAATAGAATAAAGTTATAGAACAAATAATATGAAAGAAAATAGTTAAATTAATTCATCTCTGCATAATAAAATGAAAAATAATATTTTGAAAAATTAAAATGACAATAAAGAATTGATACATACAAAAAGTCCAAGGTTGTCAACTGCTTTCTCTTTTCCTTCCCAACATAAAGTTCACGTGACGCGATATGCATCAAAAGAGCAAGAAAAGGGAAGTTAGGTAACAAAAAGAGTAAATATTTGAAAAAAAAAGAATCACGCGCCCTCGAAGTGAATGCAGCGCGCAGCTGTACTCGCGAGTTGTGCAATTGAATTTTCTTCGTTTCCAACTTGAAACAGAGACAAAGCAGCTATTGTCATCACGCTAAAAGTATTTCGGCCCGTCGATCGATCATTACGTGATTAAAATCAAAATTATTTCGCTTCGATTGGCCAATTAATCCTGACGGAGTGTGCCGCGGTAGTTATACGAGCTAAATGAAACGGTGGTTGGGTAAGGGGAGGATGGACTGCCTTCGTTCAGACAATTCACATCACGTCCGCGCGTCACAAACCAAATATTCGCCTGGTGAAGAATCATCTCGATGACTAACCCAGTCGCCAAAACATCCAAACGCCCATATATTAATCAATGATTGCTGCAACAAGGACAAAACTTGCCAAGCTGTCTGATCAATTCCGGGTTATACACAGCTGTTATTATAAAAAAAAAAATTAAAATTTTGCCTTTTGATGTAAGCGTAACGGCTAGCGTCTTTTTAACCTATTAGAAAATTTAAAAAAAATTATTACATCTTGCTATACTTATTAAACTGAAATCAGCGTATATTGCAGCCTAACCAAAATATAAACCCATGCTGGTTTTTTCTCAAAAATAAATTTAAGTTAGGATATGATTCTGCAATCAAAGAACTTTTGTACCTGTGTCAACAATTTTATTATTAGGACCTTACCAATTAGTAGAAAAGATATTTATTCGCTATGTGCACGCGTACATGTAGCGCCGCCTAGTGCCGATTACTAAAAGTTTGGTGGAACAAAAATGTAAACAGTCTTATGTAAAAGAGGCGTTTTAATTGTTTTTATATAGTTTAAAATATGTAACAGGTATGTAAATCACGTATTATAAACATGATTTATTATCATGCAATAAAAAATGTTTCTAATCGAGTATTAATGTTTTATTAAAGGAAATTTAAAAAAAATGGATGTCGTATTGACAACAGGGGGTTTGCGCCTGTTACTCATTGTATTAATTTTGATAAAGAAAAAATACGAAAAGGAGCAAACTATTCAATTCTAGCGCATCACTATTATTTATTGACTTATTCTTCTGTTGGGCATCTGTTTGATTGTCACTATTTGATGGTTTGTTCATAGCATCACGTTTTTTGTTAAAATTATACCTACACAATAAAATTATAATATATTACAAATTAAAATATCTGCAAAGATACGCATTTTTAATTAACCACATGTTAAATTTGCATTACCTGTTTGATTGACTTTGGATATGAATTTTCATTTTTTTATAAACATCTGGAAAAATGGTTGGGTATTAACTGGGGCTTTGAGGATCCTCAGATTTCTTGTTTCCAATAAAATGTGCATTGCATATTCGAGATCTACTAGGCTGCCATGGTGTCCCATCAATACTATTAAAAACATTGTAAGATTATAAGTTTCGTAAATACCAAATACTTTATGTTTAAATAATTTATTAGACGTTGGAAAGAAATAAAACTCCAGATTCTTACGATTTTTTAGATTATTGTTACAACTTACGACGCAGCAAGTAACACGACTGCTGTGCTGTTTTTGAGTAGCTTGCTCTAAAATGTAGAGGGTTATGTTGACTAATAGTTTTTCAAAATATAATTTTCAGGCGTAATTAAAAAACATTTTTTAATTACAATCACAAATTTTAGGTATAACAACTTTGTATTTTGCTTACCAATTATTGTTATTTGTCACTTTTCAATTAATACAAATCAGTTTTATTTGTGTTTCCACTACTCTCAATGTTATTGTGTTCCACTGAGTTTCATCAAATCGCCACTGGTATCGCTGCAGTAGGCTTGCACAGAGCGAATATCGTCACTTCCTACGAATAATGATCGTTTTCAAGTTCTTAACGAATAATAGACATTTTCAAAAACTATCCACAAAAATTGATCATTTTTAATTCTTCTCGCAACAATCTATTTCACGCATTTTTTCCGAAAAACGATCGATTTCGCGGTAATTTAAAATCGATAGTTTTTCGCGGATAATGTGAAATCACCTATCACAGAATTGTATTATGTACAGTTTATCTCATCCAATAAGAAGAATACATCTGGATGCCTGTGACTCCGGAAACAACGAACCTCATAATTTCAACAAAGATTTTCTAGAATTTCGTGATAATTTACAAAATATTCAACTTTTTCGTGCACATTATATTTTTTCCAGTTTTTCATAAATGAATTACTGACGATATTTATTTGTTTTTTTTGTATGTTACAATTAAGATCGAATTTTAAGTTATAAAAAACAATTGAAAATTAAAGTAAATTAAGTGGCGAAGTAGCGCCATGAAGGCAAGTTTGGTAGCGAACTAGATTTAGAATTTTAATTTCAATTGCTCAGTTTGATTATGGGGTGCAGTGAGTGACACAAAACAAATAAATATCGTCTTCAAGTTTTTCATAGAAAACTTGAAATAGATATAATGTGAACGTAAAAGTTGAATATTTTGTAAATAATCATGAAATTTCAGAAAATCTTTGTTATATTTATGAGATTTATTCTTCCAGAGTCGTATACTATAGTCATCTAGATGTATTCTGCTCATTGGATGACACAAACTGTACATAATACAATTCTGTAATAGACGATTAATATTCGTATCTTTACTACTTATTGATACGGTCTTAATTATAATATATGTTGTTGTGTAGGTACAATGAAGTTATTTAATTGCAGAAACATACCCTAACTTAAAACTACTTTTGAATTATAACGGACATTGGTTTATACTTTGGTTAGGCTACAATATATGCTGATTTTATTTTAATAAATATTGCAAGATGTAATTAAAATTTTTTTTTAATTTCTAATAGTTTAAATTAAATTTTGGGACCGATCCGACTTTATTTAGGGTGTCTATTAATAAAAACGTTTTTTTCAGATTTTTTTTCTTGATTTTTCTAATTTTGTTATAACTTTCGTTGGTGATAATAAAATGACTTAAAAATTGGTACACTCGTTTGTCATGTGTGACTTAAGAACCGATTAAATTTTGTGACCGATCCGACCTTATTTAGGGTGTCTATTAATAAAAACGTTTTTTTCAGATTTTTTTCTTGATTTTCCTAATTTTGTTATAACTTTAGTTGGTGATAGTATAATGAATTAAAAATTGGAAAACTTCTTTATTGTGTACTACTTAAGAATTGATTAAAATTTTGTGATCGATCTGTCCTTATTTAGGGTGTCCATTAATAAAAACGTTTTTTTAAAAATTAAAAAATTAAAA
>JAPYYQ010002137.1:0-22600 GCA_030522585.1 Anagyrus pseudococci | reverse complement strand
GAAAAGAAAAAAAAAAAAAATAAGTCTGCGTGTGCAGGAGCGAGAGAGCGGGAAGAGCAGGAGGAGAAGAGACGCCGGCGTCTTGAGGGAGAGAGCCGGTGGGAATTTTTAATTAGCCCCCCTTTGGCAGCCCCTTGAGCCGATCGCGAGCGAGCGAGTCACAGGAGGGGAGGCTGCAGCGCCGGCTGCCGCCGCAGACGCCGGCATTGTCATGCGCGCGTTTTTCAGCCGACTTTTCCACCCCCGTGCAACACCCACCCCCGTCGCGTTTCCTCTACCACCCTATCTCGCTCTCTCTCTCTCTTACTTACTTCTTCTTCGGCTTCTTCCTTCTCGGCGTCTTCCCGTCCTTGCCCGCCTTCCTTTTCCGCTCTCGCGCCACCTTCCTCCCTCTCTCTCTCTCTTATTCTTACTCTCTCGCACTCTTGGCGCGCGCCCCGGCGTTTTCTTAATTACAGCCGCGATATTCTTTAGTTCGCGGGATGACGCCGGCGCGCAAGCACTACGCGACTCATTCCCTCCAGCTCGCTCCGTTCAAGCTCCAGCCCTTATTTTTTTGCTTTCGCTATCTCCTCGATTTGAACGTTAAAATTGTGTAATTTCCTTTCTCTCTTTCTGTCCGAATAACTGTATGTGTATAGCTCGGTATCACGACGCTAATACGGAAGATAAGTGCTCGGATGATCGTTGTACTGTTGTGCCTCGCTTTTGCGTGCGGCTAGATAAAGCGAAAGACAGAAAAGAGTTTTTTTTGAGGGAAAAAAAGGAGAGCGAAGTAGGCTAGAAATATAAAAATAATGACGTGTGAACTGTACATTGTTGCGACACGGTGTATCGTTTGGACGAGAAGATTAAAAGACACTTCCGATGACGTGGTAAGTTGTGTACGTACTCGTAAGCGTCTGGTGGAGAGCATGCGAAGGTGTAGAGCAGACGCGACGATTTTTGTCACTTTAAACAAGCGCGTGCGTGTACATCGCCGAGCCAACAAAATGAGTCGCACTTTTCCGTTATACCGCGGCGTCTAGTGTCAACGGCACACTCTCTATTCTCTTGCTCAACACTTGTACAAAATCTTAGCTGTCGCGCTTAATCACCAATGTCGTTCCGTTAAAAATCTGTCCCTTCCACATCCGATATCCATTCTTATCTCTTTCTCTCGCTCGTATAAAACAATCGTTATTTAATCCTCGCTCGATCGTTTGATTTATCCGCGTAATTGAAACTTTGATCTTCCCGCACGCGATCCGACCATGAGAAAAATCCTCCTGATTCGTTCGTCCCCGCGAAAAGTCGTATTACAGTGGCAATCTCAGGCACATCTGGCCGACGATATAGATCGTCTTGTTTTAAACACACGAAGACCGGCGTTTAGTTCTCGCACTTATGCTCGCGATACACAAGAGAGCACACATACGACCAATCGTTCTCGCGGCCTCGGTCTAGGGCCTCGTCCGTTATCGCAATTCGCGTTTGTAAACGTAGAAGCGGCCGCGACAAAAGTGCCGATCAAGAGGTAGAAAGAAAGAGATCATTGCCGGCGGCAGCTTCTACTCAAGACTCAGCTCTCCTCCTCCGCAGCGTTATTTAGCAAACAAAAGTGCGTTTAACACCTCTCGGCACGTGCGCGGCATATGGCCACGTAGTGTACACCCTCGCTCGACCTCTCTCTCTCTCTTTCTCTTTGATAATGCCGGCCGTCGGACTTTTCTTACCATCCCTCCGTTTTTTCCCCTCCATCTCTCGATGGTCATATAAAAACCGAAAAGAGAGAAAAAAAAAGACGCAAGCCGACGGACAATTTGATTCCTCGGATCAGAGGCGCGCGTGTGTCGCGTGCCGCAGCGCGTCAAAGTACAAGCCCCTCTCGAACGCGGCACGCGCTCAGGTACGCGCCCGACGGACAGGCCAAGAAGGAGGAGGAGGACGATGTAAACGTGGCAAAAAAACGAAACGACGAGAGAGAACGTGCCGCTGCTTAGTTGGCCGGTGTCTCCTCGGCCCCTGTACTTGGAGCCTCTCTCTCGCGGCGCCGGACGCAAAAAAAGCACCGAGAAGTAGAAGCTGCTCGGTTGCCGCGCTTAACTCGGTTGCTCTCTGTGCGAGGATGATGTTTTAATTGACGGAATAAAAAAGTGCCTTTTGGCTTGTTTCAGAGGAGTAGGGGAGATTTCGAAGAGAAATTCGTAATTGGCAAGTGAGAGATGTGTCTGAGAGTGTATGTGTGGCGCTTGGTTATAAGTAGGTGTAAACTTGTTGCGCGCCTGATTGGGCTTAACAAGTTATAATATTACTTGGTTGATCGTTAATTTATTAGAAGTTTGGGTAAAAATGAAGAGTAACGGCTTAAGAGAGAGCGACGAGTATAAATATTTACAAGTATGTAACCATCGCGACGGGACGTATCGTGATGCACTTGAGGACGTAACGAGGTATACGGCTGAAGGGCAACGTGAAAAATATGTAAGATTTTGAGAAGAAGAAGAAATGCGCTCGCATTTTTTCCATAGCTTTCATACTTTACTATACATGAATGTATACCGTATAGATCAAACTGTAGCGGATACATGCCAAAACAGAAGCTAATCTTTTTCCACTTTGTATATTTAAACTGCTGAAAAGTTGTAAAAGATGTATTCAATGAGTTTTAACACTATAGAAGTAAGAAAAAGAAAATAACATTACATGGTATATCTTCTTCTGAATTAACAAAAACTGTACAGTCTTTACGCGTAGATAGCTCCAAAAATCAATTCTAAGTATGCACGACAATGTAGCCGTTACCTTCTACAATTCATAAATTTAAAAAGAAATTATGAAAAAAAAAGACAAGCGATAAAGAAAAGTCGCACATATCTCAGCTTGCACATATTTACGTTTGACAAGCGCCAATTACGAGGGAAAGAGAGCGAGAGAGCGCACGCATATCGCCGCGAGATCCGAAAAGCCATCGTCTTAATAAACTCGGCTCATCCGTAATCAATTAGACGTTAAAAGCAATCCAGTAACGTAATTAGCTGTCGCATTTAACGTGTCTCTCTTTCGTGCGAGTAGCATATCGCTCCCAGGCGACCGCGCGTAGGTAAGAAGAAAAAAAAAGGAACGGGTAAGCACGCAGGTATAGATATCGCGTCTCGTGTGTATAGCCAGCCGCTTCCCAAGAAACGCGGAAAATTCGCGAGCCGTCCGATCTGGCCGTGATAGTCTAGAGAAAGAGAGAAGAACGAAGGGGGGAGGAGGAAAATCGCGCCGACGGCTTTTCGTCTCTAATTGCCGTCTCGGTTCCCAGTGCCGAGGGAGAGAGCTAGACAACGCGCCGCTGCTCTTCTCCGTATGGGAAGAAAGAGCGCCGCGCGTTTCGGAAGTGGCACGGAAACGAGCTCGCGCTTCCCGATCGTATTAAAAGTCCGTCCTCCCCAGCCTATACTCCCCTCCTCTACCCTCGTCGACCGTTGCACGTATATATCCCCCCCTCTTACTCCTACTTTCCCTCCTCCGCCTATACTGCTGCTTCTCCTTACTCTCGGGGAGAGAGAGAGAAAGAGATTGGAGGCTTTGCGGCAGCTAGACGAGGTGGCGCCACGCAGATACTGCCAAATCTACCGTCCGACAATGCGTTGACGCGCGCTACTGAATTACGTACACCTCCATCCGAGAGCTTGAATTTTTTGCTTGTTTTTTCTATTTAATTCGCTCTGACCCGTCATTTTGCGTTCGCTTAATTTTTCATTTTCTCATTCTCCGATTGTTTGTTATTATTTAGGCGAGCTTACGCTGCCCCGCAGCTGTAGTGGAAGACACGCGCGTTATCGAGAGGATATTAAAAGCCAGTAGTTGCTGGCAATTACTGCGGCTGTATGTATACGAGCGGGGCACGACTCGGGGCAAAAAAAAGCGCTGAAAATCACACGCACACGCTGCCGCGTGATACGCGCGCGGCATGAGCGCCGCGAAAACAGATAACAAAGTCAAATAAAATCGGTCTTGGTTATACGCGCGCGCAAGAGAGAGAGAGAGACAGAGAAAGAGAGCGCTGGTCTGTTTGCGCCACGCGACTTTTTCGACGCCATGTCGCTTTGGCTCAAAGCGCCTTGTGAGAACAGCCTCGAGACTTCGATTTTAATGTGCTACGACGAAGAAGCACTGGCCCTGATGAACAGCCAAAGTCGAAGAGAGAGAGAGAGAGAGCTGGAAAATAACTAGATGCCGCTTGATTAAATATACCGAGCACTACACTGCTGCTGCTCGTGTGTACACGCTTATTTTTTTTTTTTTACTATTAGATTGTATAAATTGCAGGCAAAGCAGGCCTAGATACGCTTCGTTCGATATGACATTTCGCGCGTGCAAGCTGCTTTTGGCATATTTCGGCGTCGATTTGAAACCGCGCGTTAAAAATTCTCAACCCGCAATTTCCCAGAGCGCACAATCTTGGCTTTGCGGCGACGCGACGGGTAAGGGGGAAGAGGGGGGAGAGAGCAAGGAAAAAAAGGAAGAGGGCGAGAAGAGGGAAAAGGTTATCTGCTGGCAACACAGGTGGATCATGCGGGTCTGCTGCCGCTAGGCCGTACACTCTTTTTTCCCTCTCTCTCTCTCGTTCTGCCGTCGTCGCGCTCTCGTCGTGGATTTTCATGCGCCGCAGCGCCGATAAGGAAAGTGGCACGGCTCGCTTTTTCGCGCGTTTCTTCTCTCCCTCCCCTCTACGCTACCCTCTCTTTCTACCGCTGCTCTTTCTCTCTCTTGGTTTTATTACCGACTGGTCGCGGCTTTCTTACAGCCCGTGTTGCGCGTTTTCCTCTTTCTGATGTACGCTCAATTTGCAAATGACTCTTTAGCCCGAGGATGATTGCCCGCGACCTTGCCGGGGGACAAACGAGAGAGAGCCCGTCGAAATAAAAATGTTTGTGCACGCCGATCGTATATTGGCTCTCGCTTGCCAGTATATGTCTTCGTCTTTGCGATATAACTCTCTCTCTCTCTCTCTCTCTTTCTTTCTCTTTCGCATGATTTCGCGCCTCCTTGTGTCCACAAGATTTTTCCAGTATTACGACTGTCTGCACCGAGATAATGAAATATGATGTCATATAGCTCCGACCGAGGTGTATTAGTCATTTATTAACGGTACATACGCGCCCGTTTACCTGTGGGCGTACGCGCGCCTGTCTGTGTGTGAATTTTGTGAAATACCAGTCGGGCATTTTAAATGTTGGACAAACAAGCGGAGAGTCAAGCGTGTAATAATTTTTTTCTGTTTTTTTTTAATTATTTTTATTTTTATTTTTTTGGTCTGAAAGCAGTTTATTCGGAAGGCAATGTTGTTGCGTTGTTAGTTGATTTTTTAAAAAAGAAGCGTAGGTCCGTAAATGGAGCTCAAAGTTGCCTTTTTATAATCGAATATGGCATAATAGCCAAATGAAAGGCTGAACTTGCCGATGTCTAAAACAACAAAGAAGTGTGATATTAATAATTCATACATCGAGAAAGTTCGACTTTGATAGGTCATAAATAATTTATGAGTTCGCGTTAAGATTTAAACGACTATACGAGCGACTAAAATGATTTATAGCCTCAGATGATTCTTATCGTTCGCGCTCTAGCGTTACATAAACGTATTTTTATTTAATTGTCAATTAATAATCTCATTATTCTCGTTCGCGGCACAATTACATTGCAATTTCGCTCGAAAATGCCAAACGCGCAGATTTCGTATAACCTTTATAATAATAATAATCGCGGTCAACATAAAAATGATTTGGCTTTTTTCGATGTTTAACATTACCGCTGATTTGCGAATAATTAATTAGTCTCTTGCTTCAGTTCTGGCTCGCCTAAAAGAGAAGAAAGTGTCAAAGTCGAGGGGGGAGACAAAAAAAAAAGAGTCAGGAGAACAACAGCGTGTCGTTTTATCATTGAATCTAGCGTCGAGAAACAAAGTAAAACGTCGAAAGGGAAAATAAATAGATCTCGAACTTGATAAATCGTGGCTGTCCTTTGGTCCCGAGCAAAAAAAAAAGATCCCCTACCTCTTGGCAGTGATGTCTTGTTTTTCGCGAGAGATGACCGCGTCGTGGTCGATACATAAGGGCCCTAGATGCTCTGTTCTCTCTTTCTCGTACGGCATATATCGTCCATCCAATCTGCCGTTGGGCAATTTAGCCTGAAATACGACTGTCGTCAGGTTCATTGCGCGATTGTCTTTCTCTATCCTGCCTTATTCTCTTTCTCTCGGCTGGGATTACTCCTCGGCAGTCTGGTGCCCCGTTAAAAAGGGGTTAAACTCGCGAAAGTGGCATCGCCGAAACTCCAAATGGCTCGACCTCCTCCACCCTACCTCTACCTTCCCTCGGCGAATGAAATTGCGCTGTCTTGCTATACGAGGAGCAAGGAAAATTCGCAGCTTTAGAGGATGGAAGAAAAAACGAAAGAAAGTCAAGGCCATACCGCATCATTTGTTTCGCTAGCAATAACGACCTCTCCTCGATAATGAAACGACCAGATAAATGTGTTCAGATTGTAGCTTGTTACTCCGTTTAGGCTGATTTAGTCTGAAAATTGAACATTTTTTCCACTTCGGACTTCTCCTTTTTATCGAAGATTTATCTTTGTTCGTTAAAGCATTAATAAAAAATTAGCTTTATTGTTATAAAATATACCGACGTAAATATTGTAACAAAATTTATCCTCAATACTGCCCGATTGATTTGGCTTAAAATTGTCCGATGCATTAATTCAAGTTGAAGAAAAAGTTAAAAAAATACAATTTCAATTAGCGACGATGGCCCAAGGCCTTTTTACGTAAACTTGCAAAAACAAATTTCGCGAAATTAAATGATAGCCGCTCGAGCGATCTTCTTTTACACTCGGTACATTTGCAAAGCTGCTGTCGACTCGCCATTGATATAATTAGCGTGCAAAAATAAAGCGAACATCCAAAATCCAGTTAATATTAAAAAAACACTCCGTATCGCGCTGAAAATTATTCTCCGTAGATATAACTTGAGAAGAGCGAAATATGTATCCTGGAAGAAATGAAGAATGCCAAAACGATGCGACGTAAATGATGGGGTTAAAAAGTCGAGGTTTAACGCCACTCCCTGGTACTAATGCCACACGAGAGCGGAGCGCGCGCGCATTGAAGATGCCTCCTCTCTGAATAGCCCTGTCGCGTGGACGTGGCCCCAAAACAATGCGCGCGCGCGCTCTCTCTTCCCCTTCGCCCTTCTCTTTCTCTCTTACTCTGACTCGCGCACAGGCACGCGCGCATCGTATTCAAATATGGGGTGCCCCTCAAAAGACGGTAGAGAAAGAGAGAGAGAATATACGTGTGTTTATTGCGCCGTGTGTCTTCCTTCTTTTTACCCGCACCATCCACTTGATTATTCATCTTAGTGCTCGCAGAAAGAGCGAGAGAGAAAGCTAGAGGGGGACAACGGACGAGACAGAGAGGGGTCGGGGGAAAAATGGTGAAGACTCACAGTCCAGATTCGCGGGCATACGCCTCTCGTCGCGTAATAGCCATATAGACCAAGTAGCCGCATCTTCGTGAAAGAGAGAGAGAGAGAGAGAGAGAGAGAGAGGCGCAAGAGTAGGGGAAAGAATCGTCCGGGTCCGAGGGAAATTTATGGCTGTTTGCAGTCTCGGTTACCGGGGCGCCCATTGTCCGGCATTGTCCGAGCGTCGACCCTCGGTTAAACGCTGCCAAGGTGCTAACACACACCTTTCGCCCGAGTAATCTGCTCCGACATTATACGCTTTGTCGCCTTTCCCCCGTTTCACCTTGCTCGAGCCTCTCCCGCTTTCTCGGACCCTCGACTACCTGACCAGGGGTCACTTTCTCAGGTGCCTCTCCCGCCTCTCTCTGTCTGTCTCGCTCGCTCTCCTTGGGCTTCTTCGCTTCGACCGACGGCCATCCGTCCGTGCCCCTCTGCGACCGATACTACGGAAATCTCCTGCATTGTCTCATTGCCTCTGCACTTCCTTCTTGCTTTTTCTCCCCCCACCACTCGTTTTTTTTTGGATGACAGACCTTGTGCGCTGGTTGCGTCTGGCTCTTTTTTTCCTCTCTTTCTTCGTCTTCCGCCACTGTGTACTCCCCGCCTCTTATTCCTATGGGCTATGAATTTCCAATTGACTGGCGTTAAGTATCCCATTGAATGCGTAAATAACCTGTCGGCTTGTATATCTGTGGCTTTGCCTCAGTCAATATTCTTTTCAACGCCTAAACCTATGCCTATACTAATACAATTATCCGATAGAACTGTAGACGCAATGAAATAAAAAAAGAAATTCCAAATTGCTCGATATCGCTATTATTTCCGTGTAAAAATGAAAAAATTTACTGAAAAATGTCAAATATTCAAAAAATTCAAAGACACAAAAAAAATAGATCACTCAACGTCTTATCATGGCAACGTGTATGTTGTTCGACCTCGAACAACGCGCCAGTCCAGAATATCCAAATTCCAGAAAGGACGTAAACAGCATCGGTCACCGTATTCCAAGAAATTATATACCAAAGGAATGCCACGCATTTGCCAGTAGAATATCGCTCTCGTTCTTAATTTGTAAACGAAAAAGAAATTCTTGCGGCGACGACGAAAAAAAGAACTAGTCGCAAGTACGAAATAGATAGCCCTTAAGTCAGAGGCACGCATGCGAAGGTCAATGCGTTAGCGCGATTACCCGCGTGTATCTGGGCGTACGAGAATCAAGCGAGCCGCGAGCCAAGCAGCAGCGGTCACACATATCTAAAAATACAGTGCAATACGGGGGACGGGCTTCGCTCGCCAGTCGCGCGCTATGAAAAGCTCCAAGTTCAGGGGGAATAACGTAGACGGCGCGCGCTTTTAGACATTTTCCCCCCGTTGCGCGCGCGCTCGCATTTCTCCGCGCCGTGCGACCTTCCATCGTCACGAGCGCGCGAGTGTGTAGGGAGGAAGCGAAGAGGAGAAATAGGAGAAACGCTATGGGAACACAGTCGCCGACTCTCTCGCGACTCATGCCGGAAGTGCGTAATTAAAAAGAAAAAAAAAAGAGGAAAGAGAGCACACCACGCATAGGAGAGCCATGCCCGTGCAAATGCCGTGGTGTATACGGCCTTGGAGCAAGCGACGTCTCTCTCGCGCGCGCGCGATGAAGGAGAAGGAACGGCAGGAGGATGTGTTTTAATACGAGGCGCGAGTTTCGCGGCCGGGCCCGACAGACTCTCTCGAGTTCGTTCGCCCCGTGTCAACAAGACCCTCCCACTCGAACTCGGCGTTGTCGCGTGTGTGCCCCCCCTCCCTTCCCCTGTACTCTCGTCATTTCGTCGCGGGTATGTCTTTTCACTTGGCTGACCTTATCTCCGCGCAGTTGGCGCTAATATAGAGTTTTAGATCTGCACCAACGCTGGTCTATTTTTCACGAATCGCAGTTTAATTGGTGGACCATTTGGAAAAGCGGATACGGGAAGCAAGGAATTATCAAAGCTGCGTATACACCGGCGACGAAGGATATTTGCTTTAACGCGCACATCTACGTAGGGCAAAAAAGAGAATTTTTTCTTGCATCCTTCAACGAGAGGACAATTGCAAGTCGAACGACAATTTTGATTCGTCACGTCCTGCCAATACTAAATTTTTTGTTGTCTTGGGCCAAGAGTAAATTTCCGCGAAGCAAAGTCTGAACGCGCAACTGTTGTCTAGAGCGGGTCTCGCGCGGCCATTTTGACCAGCGGCGTTACCGGCTGCCGATTGGTCGGCAGCCCGAGAATAGCGCCGCGGGACGTGTTTGTGATAAAATTAATGAACAATCGGCAGGCAACGAGGGGAGGAGTCGTTATTCTCCCCCTTCTCCTCTTGCCTCCCGCTCTCCCTCTCTCGAGGTCATTGTAAGGCGCGAGAGTTGGACTGGGGATCGATAATGGCGATCCAGAAATGCTGCTTGAGTGACATCACTGGGAGTAGCTCGCGCGGAAAAGAGAAAGGCCGCGTCGGGCCGAGACAAGCCGGGGCCCTCTCTCATCGGGGCTGCAACCACGCGATCGTTCGACCGTTTTCCTTTTCTTCTCATATACTCTCGCGCGTGCCTCTCAACGTGTCTATTGTCTAGCCCTCTCCTAATGATTTATAACGATTTCTTTCTCTACGAGAGCCGATATTCGAATTTTCATCCAGCCACATTTATGTGCGACAATGGCGATCGCCATCTCTATATTCCCCATACATCCAAACTTTAACCGAGCAACTGATGAATCCTTAAAAACCCTGAGAAACGTCATAAGCCCACGGCTAATCTCGGAGCAGCGCGAACGCCGCAGACTGCACAAACACCTACACACGCGCAACTCTCGTGCCAAAATCGCAAAATTTTCCGCGACGCCGTAGTTAATTATTTCGCGGCCACGACACGATTCGGCACTCCAACTCCCTCCCGAGCGAGAGTCAAAAGTTGCTCGCTCTCGCGCTATTTTACCGGGGTTACCACCCTCCGCCTCCCCCCCACCAAGAGTTTCGCAGAGCGTGTGGCTTGAATAATGTAACGAAGCAGCATAGCCACACCAGCGAGAGAACGGCAGGATGGAAGTTTCTAATTAAGCTCCGTAGCGCGGACTGCCGGACAGTACAAAAGCCAGCCGCAGGTGCTCTCGCGTTCTCTCTCTTTCTCTCTCCTATACTGTTGGTCCAGTGCTTTTATACGCCGATGAAAAAGTCTATTCGCCCCGCTAACTTTATGTCGTCGACGACAGGCTCTCATCCCCCAACGCCAGAGAGATACACACAGTTTTGTCTTGGTCAGGTATATACGCGCGTACTCCGTGCCAAGCTGATTGGTCGAGCGTACTGTGTTAGCTCGTATCCTGTAAATCCCATGTTCGAGTTTCAATTGTTGAACTTACACGCGCGACGTTTCCAGCGAAATACTCCCGCGCGCGCACTTTAATGCCCATTGAATTTTCAATGCGCTTTAGCTCGAGGTTTAATAACCCGAGTGAAAAGTTGTTAAATAATCATTGCGTGTTGATGAAAAATAAATAAGGGCAAACGTGGTATGAACTACGTAGCAATAGATGCTTATAGAAGAAGTACGGGTGAACTAAAGTGTCAGAATGCACGAGAATCCGATGACGATCTCGTTCTATGTCTCTTTCTCTCCCTGTACTATACAATTGAAGAAAGAAAAAAAGAAGTATAAGGAGTAGAATTTAATTTTCCCGGTAGATATTATCGAGGTAGATGCTGGATTGGTGTGCCGGGAAGGGGGTGGGATAGAGGATCAAGGAGAAATGGAATCGGAGAAAGAGAGAAGAGGTGTACGGTAGAGGGGTTGGTGTGTATAAGCCAGGCTCTCTGATATTTCCGGGCTCCCGCGTTAAAAAGAAAGCGCATTCGCACGGCCGTGCGCTAGGAAAAAATCTCTCCGATCTGGTCTACCTCTATCTCTCTTTCTCTCTTTCCCGGCATGAGAAAATTAGCGGGTGAACGAGTGAGAAAAGTATACAGAGAGAGAGAGAGAGAGAGAGGCGGGGGAGGTCATGCTCTCATAATAGCCGGGGGCGTCCGAGTAGTAGCAGGCGAGAAAGGAAACAAGAGAGAGAGGAAAGCAAGGCATATATAGGTGTCCCCGGAACGGAAGGAGAGCCTGCAGCTGCGCCGGAGAAAAACATAACTGTACAAGCATATCCGCGCGATTTATTTTGATCGAAAAAATCGAAAGGGCTGCAATATACGAAAGAGTTTTCGGTGATGAATGGGGGGGACATAAGAGCAAAGCGAGGCAGCAGAGAGGTATACTCGGCCGAGAGGGGACAGGTCAAGCGGGGTGTTGCGGGGGAGAGCTGCTGTGTGTATGCCGCTCTCTTTCTCTGGCGAGGCTGCTTTTTCAATGGGCAGCGCGCGTCCCGCGGACACGGCGGTCGTCGCCGGTGTAGTCGCACGTCGAGGCTGCCGAGAGAGAGAGAGAGGCCCGGGGACGCAACAAAGGCCCGGCCGAGATCCTCCCACGATATATACACACGGGGGCCCTCTTTCTCTCGTCTATTCAGAGCGCCGCTGCCGTGAGAACGAGATTTCATATTTTTCATAACTAGCGCTCTGCCGGCAGCACCGGCTAGCCACCTCGCTCGGGTTAACGCCAAACACCTATATGCGCGCACTCTGTTTTTCTCGCGGCTCCTAAAGTCGTCGTCGTTGTCCTCTCCTTTTCTTCTCTTTCTCCTCGAACGCCCTTTTTCCACGGCCCGGTCATCCCTCCGATTTCACCCGTTTTCCCGGGAACGCGCTTGTGCCTGTGTATCTCTCTCTCCACACATCCTTTTCTATTAGCGCGGGGGCCGAGGGAAGGGATAGGACTCTCCTCGGACAATGCGTGCACCTCCGCTCGCTATCTGCCGGGCGAATCTACCTTAATCAACTCTTCCACTCTTCTCTCCCGCGCGCACAGCGTGGGAGCATTTCCTCCCGCAGCAGCAGCACCACCACCAGAGTCCCGTACGTCCGTTCTCTTTGACTCTTTCTCCCTCTAGCCTATACCTGGGCTGCCCCCGCGCAAGTCCACCTCTTCCTCTATTCCTCTCTCTCGCGCTTTTCCCAAACGACTTTTTATCCTCGCCTCGTTAATCTATCTCGCTCGCTGATACACTTTTCAAACAATCCACCATAGCGCTGCATACAGCGCACTCTAGATATCTGCCGCTCCGGATTTATTTATGTCTTTTCCACGCGAAGCTTCATTACCAATCCCTATCAGATCGTTTATATAACGTGGGCATGGAGTCTCTCCCGCCCCCCACCCCGCATGTGCATACAAACGCGCAGACTCGTGCGCGCGCTGCTCATGATAATGGATGAAAAGAGGGGAAAAAAGAAACAGGCTGAGGGATCGCCTTGTTAGTTAATGAGCTTTCAGGCTTTTCAAAAGCAGAAATTATTCGAGACATTTACAGCTGCTGCTGCTGCTCGCGCTATACTATAACAGTCTCTTTCTCTCTCGTTCTCAAATTTCCATAAAAGTAACACGAGAGCGCGACTCGGCCACCACGACGGTGTGTGTTATGCTAATGTTTAACCTGTTAATAAATTGAAATCCACTTGTTATCCTAAATTCTGGCAAACATCAGCATGAATATACATTCGGGCGCGCTCGTCTTGAGCACAAAAATGACGAGAAGGAGAGGGAAATAGGAGAGTCGGTCCCAGAGGGCACGTATAATGGCATCACTATGCACCTTTTTCCCTGAGCATTGTGTCCCACGTCATAGGCCATTCCAGACTTTTGATTTTCGACAACGTCCACCCTCGGCGACACAGGACTCTCTCTCTGTATACGCGTATACTCAGGCACTTGAGTACCAATGCGCTTCGATTCATCCAAAAATTGATATGTTCCCGGTAAATTCCTTCGTTTTCCCCATCCGCCTCGCCCACCCTCCTTTTTTTTATTGTCAACCACGCACATTTACCGAACATTTCTCGTATCTCTTACATCAAAGGCCTATAGCTCGGGGAGAAAAGGTCCGGCGCGTTCGTGTAACCCAACACCTACTTTTGGACACTTAAAAGCAGATACATCATATTTGGCCGCGCTAATCGTTGGAATCAATCGGCGCGTAGTCCTGGCCCATAGCCGGGGGTAAAAAGAATCTACGAAGCGCAGCTTGCAGAAATACGCTGGGTCAACGAACACTAGCACACCTCCCTCTCTCTCTCTTTCTATCCCTTCCCCCCTTTTTTTTAACTTTTTTCAACGAACCGTCACCTCTCGCGCTTTTTCTCTTTCTCCAACGGGTATACGTGTGTGCGTGTGAGTGCTACTGCAGAGTAGCATGCGTGTGCCTGCACGCCCGAGGGAAAAAAAGTCGCATCCTTTGTGCGGGGCCTGCAGAGACTAGCGGCCATCAGGGCACGGGTTAATCCAAAAAAGCCGCGTGTGTGGACGTGTATAGAGGACCAGGGCTATAGGGCCCCGAGAAAGGTATAGAGGTGAAAAAAAAAGGTAAAGGGAAAGAGGAGAAGAGGAACTCTCTCTCTCTCTCTCTCTCTCTCTCTCTCTCTCTCGCTCTTTCTCCCTTACGGCCAGAATCATCCCCACTTGGGGCATAGCGCGAGTGCGCGTCCGGGTCTCCTTTCTATTCTTTTGATATCCTGCCGGGGGCCGGGGGACTACCGGCGCTGCCCGCTCTCGCTCAGTCTGCATCCGAGCATGGACCACACTAGTGGGCCCTCATAGCTCGGTCTTCTTGCGCGCGAGAGGCGATAGTGTGCCTAATACGCCACTCTTCTGCTCCGTGCCATATTTTAACCAACGGCAACTCTGCGCGTCCCTAACCGACATGTCTTCGGAGTTTATCGCGCTGTTGCGGTAACCGGTGACTTCGACGTCCGAAGCATCTCTATTACATCTGGATGCGATTCGGCTTCAGCGGATACGGAGCGGGCAACGCCAACATCCGAATCGTCCCTCTCTCTCAATGGCTTAC
Organism: Anagyrus pseudococci; assembly: GCA_030522585.1. Lineage (NCBI taxonomy): Eukaryota > Metazoa > Arthropoda > Insecta > Hymenoptera > Encyrtidae > Anagyrus > Anagyrus pseudococci. Next base: position 8,145 of record JAPYYQ010002137.1, on the reverse strand, counting down.
ATAACGGGTAAAATTGGTTCGTTACTCTACTACCTTTTTCTTCTTTTCGTTCTTTTCCGTTTTCGGTGTATAGATAGCTCTCGGCATATTATGCCTGTCGATGTGGCTTTAAAAATCAAAATAAATGAAATAAAATCGAAAACTCGCTGTTCAATCTTGGTTGTCATGGCGGCGCCCATAAGTAACTCGCAAACAACGTCTCTCTCTCTTGGAGCGAACATCGAGGGATAATTTATTGATCGGTCGAACGCGTATATACATCGGCACACTGTGTACGTGTAGAAACCCGTGACTTCCGTGCAGACGTTCCAGAACTGAGCGTATTTTAACTTTTTCCCCGACATATATGTCCCAAGAGCGAAAAGACATAACGAGAGGCACGCGCGCGCTTCCTTGTAATCCAGACATGTGTATGCTTGCGTGTGTGTGTGTGTGTTGGGGTGAGGTTGCCGGGGGCAGACAAAGTCGTCGGGCATCTCTCGCGCGACCCAATACTAATGGATAATGGAATTATTGGTTTTGGTCTGGGATAGAGCAAGGCCGGGGCCCAGCGCCCGGGGATGATCGTAATTCAATTGTTTCGATGTGTCCTCTGGACGTTTTGACAGGACGAATGTCCTAACAAGGACACCGCCTCGGGCTCGTCGTTCTTGCGTCTTCCTACGTACAGAGCACACGCGTACATGGTGCAACCATCTTTCAGCTAAGGATGCGTGGAGACTCACTCGATCCCCTTCCCTTTAGCCCCCTCTCCCACTTCTCCATCGCGATTCTCCTTAGTTCTCTCGCTCTTTCATTTTTTTTATGTGTGTACGTGTACATGCTGGTCTGCATCAAAGTACCTATGCATACCTGGTAATGTGGATGTTCTGAATGATACCTTGTTAGTATTGCAACTACGATGTATATATTAGCTTCTTTTTTTAAGTCCTGTGCGTTTTTCTATTTACATTGCTTATCTTGTAATTGTCGTATTATCAAAACTTATACGCGTGTGTGTTGGGGTGATTCTAAGAAACCTAAATATAGTATGGTAAAGTCGAATTCCAACGTAGTCAGAATTTCGGGCTCAATGAGTATAGTCGAGGGTGCTTCAAATAAACATGCAATTATTCGAAGTATATACGCGTACAGACTATGCTGTTAGCGAAAGAGAGCGAGAGAAGAGAAAGGTCGGTGTGTACATCTGTGTATATGTATCTGTGCAGGGGGGGGGGTTAAGGGAAAGATTGGCATATAGTGGCATCAGCAGATATTTCTCGTAATTAACATCCCGATCGATCAGCAGCTCATTAGTTACCCGAAGCCAACACATCCGGCAAACGAAGTTATAACCGCGCACAGGTACCGGCACACTGTGTATACACGTGTACCAGGAGTAAGAAAGAGAGGGGGGGCTGATAGAGAATGAGGAAGGAAGAGAGAGAGAGACGGTTGGCACAGGCGCGCAACTTACACACGCCGTAAATATCAATATGCATAAGTGCAAAGCCGCTATAGTCTGCGTGTATATACATATATACACAACCAGAGCAGTCGAGCACTCGTCGTCGAAAATTGCCGGAGAGCCTCGACTCCGATTGTGTTTTGCGCGAGAGAGCCCCGGCCTAAGACAAGGACCTTCCGCTGCGGAGGCGCGTGAGGAGAGATCTACGGTTAAGGGAGAGGGGGGTCATGGGAGAAAAGGCCGCGAGCGGAGGGAGAGAGAGAGCGACTGACAATGCAATAAGGGAGAAACGCCCGAGATATCTATATCTATACATCCGTACACGTATCTTATATATTTCTATGTATATAGACACACATATACACGTCTCCACTTGATCGAGGCATTACGGATGTATAGACCAATTTGTAAGCAATCCAACTTACGTTCGCGAGGCAATATTGTATTTTTATGTTATCCAGTGCGGGTACTGTGCCCAGCATCCGATTCTCTTTCCCTTCCTCCTCCCTCCCTCTCTTTCTAGTCAATTGGAGATCTACCTCTCCTTTCCCTTTAATTCTTTCACTTGCGCTCGAGATTTTCAGTCGCACTCGGTATTATCACCCGATGGCTTCGCTGTCAAATTAATCAACTAAGGCATTCCAAGCTGTTGCAATTGTAACTTTGAGAGAAAAATTTTGATTTACATTAGTAAACTCGCGCGCGTTACCTACAGTCTCGCGCTACCGCTATGCAAACGCACACAGGTAGGCAAATAACCACCTCCCGCGCAAAATTCAATCCCACTAATCTAGCGGGCACTGAAAAAAGTATACAAATATAAATGAGAATTACCTCGCGAAACAAACCCCCGCACGTATACACATAACTGTGTATCTCTACACAGCCGTTGCTAAACAAGCGCACACCTATACGCACGCGTATACGGGCGCGCGCAGCTTCTCTCTGAAATTTTTCGCTTCTCTCTCTCTCCCCGCAACATCTGCCGCCGAAAAAACAAAGGCCCATTGTCGCTAACGACCGGTCGCGCGTCTCTTGTTTCTAACCGAGCGCTTTTCAATCGTAGGCGCGCGAGCGAGAAAGAGAGCGAGCCGCTATAACGGGCTACTCTCGCAAACCTCCACATTCAGAGCCGCGTCCTTTTTCTTGCTCGATTTTTTACGCGCACCCTTAGCCCCCCCTAGCCCACCCCAACCCCCGTCACTCTTCTTTCGTCCACAATGCGCGTTTTTACCGCTATATACTCGCTCTGCTCTCGCGCATAGCTTTCTTGGTCATATAGCGACCTGTTCGTCGATCTCTCTTGCTCGTGTGCATAGCCAGCCAGGGACGTTCGGTCTCCTCGTGACGATTAACGTCATTCAATCGAGGTCTAGCGACGTTACGCGAGCAAGGCCAGACACGGCCGGAGCGAGATCGATGCCGAAGGCGTGTTTAATTGCCTCGATAACGCAATCTCGATTAATATGTATATTCGTACAAATTCGTTTAAAAAAAAAAGAGGAGAAAACGAAATAGTCAAGTACATTAAAGAGTTGACGTTGGGTGATAGAAAAGTCAGCATACAGGCTCGAACTGAAATTGAAGGCGAAGAAGAAGAAGAAGAAGCCGTCGTCGATTGCACCGGGGGGCGATCGCATCGCGTTTGCCGTCGAGTCGTGGAAGCGCCGGCTCGTCCTCCCCTTCTCGCCATACGTCTATATGTATATCGGGCCAACTTTCCCTCAAACTCTCTCTTTCCGCGCGGTAGTAGCGGTGGCGCTCGATATTTTAATTTCTGACGCGGCGAAAGTGCTGTGTGTGCGCCTCCCCACGCCTTCGCGGCCAACACCGACACGTATAACGCGCGTCTGTGTATGCACACAGCGAGTTTACAAGAGAGCCTACATCGCTTTTCTCTCTCTGCTCGATTCTTAAAGAAGTCGTGGCCGGTTGCACGACGCTACAGTCTCTGTTCTCCCCTTGCCAGAGATGTCGGGAAAGGGGGGGGGGATCACGCGAGTCCGCACCCTCCTCCTGCAGTAGCCCCTTGTCGCGACAAAAGCCAGAACGGAAAGAGAGAGAGAGAGAGAGAGAGAGAGAGAGAGAGAGAAGGAGAGTAGCTCCTTCCCCTTGGCCTTTCTAAAGTTGCTGGCTGCTGCTGGTAGTGCTCTTGCGCCTTCTCTATACACACATGTATACAGAGACGAAGAGAGAGAGAGAGAGAGAAACGACGTAAAGGTTGGCCCGCGAAAGGTGTGGCCTCGGGAGTCTGCGCGAGTCCGCACGGCCGATAGCCAATGGTCAAGTCACGCGCACGTGCTCCGCCCCGCGCTTTTCCTCGTTTTTGCGCCCGTTCTCTCTCTCTCTTCTCTCTTGACGGGAATGTATAAGTCTCCATCTCGTGAGCGGGCGATTGGCCTCGCGTGGCTACCGTACGTAGGCTTGCCTTGGCTCCGGAATTATGCGGATATCATTGCCGAGCTTGGTAAATGGAGAATCGATATACGTGTAATGAATACGCCACCCTCCTCCTCCCTCCTCCTCACCCCCTACACTCCCCACTACGATCCTCGGTCGCCGAACGATCAAACATCCCGAGGTACTTTGAATTACATTTTATTCACTTGATATCGCTCCTTTACCTTTTTCTCTTTCTTAGATTCTTTTTCACTTTTTCTTCTCTTTTCGTCTTTTTTTTTTCATTATTAGAGATGCGGTTAGATTATACTTGGGCATTAATTACAATCCGAATTTATATAACATCGCAAAAATTGTGGTTTTGTTTTCTAATACTCGTATTATTTTATCATTTATATTTGCGTAGCAGATTCGAACGATGACGTAACACAAACAATAAACTAATAAAAAAAAAGAAAACCACACCAAATGTTTTCTCATCGAGTACACTATACGCATATCCGTTCGATTGAATTTTCATTCTAATAGAAGTAATTCCGACGTAACAGCCAATCGACATCGTAGCACCGGCGATACACATAATATATATAAGAAATATATTACAAAATCAATCTCCATTGCTTTCTGGAATAACCACTGATTTTGCAAGAATAAATAACGTAAATGAAAGCACGTGTGTGCGACGAAAAAGCGTAATAACCTCATCCCACACACAGACACAATATATATTCGTGTATATATAGCCATACAAAACGGAAAACACACATAGATCCTCGCGCGCTGAAGAATGGGTGAGTGGAGCATGGGGAGTGGGATTCCATATGAAAAGATGAAGGGGGGGGGAGGGGATAAGTGGGCGGGGGAGGCGAAAGAAAGACAAAAGCAAAAAGGGAAAAGGCGCGAGAGGCAGGGGGTGGGTTAGACGCGTCTGGCGCTCTTGTTTTCACGGGCTCCTGGCAGCAGAGACCATCCGGACGGATATGGCACTTGACTCTTGCGCGGCGCCTCTCCCAAAGAAAGATCAATATATGAACTCCTGCCAATCTCTATGTTAATCCCCCTCCGAGCAAATCTCCGGCTTTCTCTCTCTCTCTTTCTCTGTCGCTTCTGTTGGTAGGCCGGGGCATTCAATGTACTGCTCTCCTGTACTGGCAGCAAGTCGCTCCTGAAGAAGCTCTAAAAGTGAATTGTTGCGTCTGCGGCTGACCTTAGGGCACTATATACCTCCCCAGCGATGACTCTCTGAATTATATACAGGTCCGACGCGAGTCTCTTCTTACTCTCCGTATCCGCCGAAATTCTGCAGCAATCGTCCTCGACTGAGTGCTGCTTCAAGTGCCCTGTTGTAGTGTAGCAAGACGGACTGATATTAACGAAACAAAAATAATAATAATCAATTAAAATTAATAAAATTTACAAATTACAGACATTTGTAATTAATGTAAACCATTGTCATCTCGTTGCAGCGGAAACATCTCAGAACGCGGCGCCACCGGACATCGTCCTGTGCGGCGGCTGCCGAGCGTCCTTCCCGCTTGGCGAGATCGTCCGGTTCATCGAGCACAAGGTCAACCACTGTCGCAGCAATCTCCAGGGCTGCCAGAGTCCCTCGCCGACCGTTGCGCCCGAGGACTCGGACCCCGAGGACGCGCTCACCCTCAAGAGCAGCGCCGACCCGGCGGAGAAGCTGAACTCGGTGCCGAGCATATCCGCCCCGATAATCAAGCGAACGGGCAGGCTCGAGAGCCCCCCGACGCCCCAGGGCAGCTCGACCAACGAGGCCGTCAGTCCGATCGAGCTGAGGGCGAGCGCGAGCTCGACGCCCAAGCGCCGGACCAACGAGCCCGCCGACGACCTCCTCGACAAGGATGACCAGCCCAAGAAGCCCAAGACTGAGTCCGTCGACGCTGACACCAATACCGTTAGCACAGGTACATAACTTAATCTCGATACTTCTCCTCTGTCAAACTATTTTCATCGATTTCTCAAGAGCCTCGCGTATAAAGTTAAATTGCCCGCTCTTTCCAAGCTAAACGCTCGTATAATCTTCCGCGTATATGTATATATACCTTGCTTATATCGAGCACCGCTATATAGAAACGCGAATTCTCATGTAAATGTAAACGTCGGTAAAGGGCGAAAAAGAGCTGGAAATGGGGGGGGGAGCTGCTTGTGCGCCCACGTCGCTGAAATCTACACGTTCTAAAAACGTCAAGGGGGGAAAAAGAGAGGTGAACGGAAAGTGCGCAGGGGGTGAGGAAGATCCAGTGTCGATGCGCTGCTTGCCACGGAAATCGGCAGTGGAAAGTCGGGACCTCTCGTCTTCCCCCCCCCTCCCTTCTACATGCGCTGCCGTCACGTGCAGATATAGCGACGCAGCGCGCTCGCGAGATCGCCCGGGCTATTTATCGCGGGGCTCCTCTTGCGCCGACTGGCCGACCCGTGTGTTAGTGTGTGCAATTCCGCGGGGCCGCTCTCTCGCTTGCGGGGTTAAAATATACGGCTATCGATTAAACGGGCCGTTGCCGCCGTCGCCGTCGTCGCCACTACCGGCGCACTTGCTCCGGCGTAATTGCTTTGTGCGCCGTCTAACCCCCTCCCTTCACCCGTACTTCGGTGCAGCTGTGTTAGAGCGGGCCGGCGGCGCGCGCCAGCGAAAGGGGGAACTTTCCCTTTTCGCCGCTCTCGCGAGCTCTGCCTACCTATATACACCGCTGCCGTAGGCCACCAGCGAGAAGGTTGAAGGATAAAAAGGAAGGAAAGCGCGGGGGAGGAGGTCCTTCTCGCGGGCCTGAAATGAGACAGTGAGGGAGAGAGAGATATCGATCTTTCGCGCTGATGCATCGAAATCGCGATTTCCGCGGGAGAGCTTCCTAAAGAAGAGCATCAGTAGGGGGAAGGAGGGGGTGGCGAAGGAAAGGAGCAGGAACGGGGCCTGCTCTGTATGTAGCATCCGCGGCGCACGAGAGTGTCAGTCGGATTTATACTAACGTGACCTGGAAGTCGGCGGCGGCGGCCACTGGAGCGCTCTAGTGTACACACACACACGTATATACATATCTGTAAAGCTCGAAGCGCCCCGGCTCTCGCATTAACAACAACAAGCGTTTCAGCCGCGGGTGACCCAGTTCTAACGATCCTTGATAAAAGGGGATATTTATGAGTTCAACTACTGGCTTTATAGAATTTTACACAGACACACACAGACCTTCTCCTCTGTCTACCTTCCCCTCCTCCTTCGGCCCCTCGAACAATATCATCCTCTTTAATGAGAGCGCACTTACGACTTTTTCCACGTCCAAGTTACCCCGCTGCTACATCCGACTTTCTCCCTGATATCGCGCACTCGTGTACATGATCTATAAACTTGTCGTTATTTTTTGTTTAAATAATTATCCGCAACTACCCTGAATAAATTGATAACAATCGCTTCGTCGACCGGCTTTGCGATCAAGCTCACGACCAAAGTATCGAATTACGACAATGAAGCTACTCGAAAAAGCAGCAAATCGTAAAGAGAGAGAGAGAACAGATTGTTAAAGCGGGTGATACTCGACAAGCGTCGATGCGACCTGAACGGTCAGACGAGTAGAGAGCGTACGATTGTCCTGGTATACGAAAGCGGTGGGGGAGATGGTAGCTGAAATAAAAAAAAAGAAGTTTAAAGCGCCGCGTCCAGGGGCCGTGTCCATCCAGATCTGGTTCACCGGGTCCGAACAATCCACCCCTCGCTCAGGGGGAGGTCGGGAATTCGATTTTTAAATTTCGAACGGTAGAGCACTGGGCAGGGGTGGGGACGAGCTCTGGCTCATTGTGCCATTGTCGCGCAGCTTGGACCCCGGGATTGCCGTTAACGCATACGCGGGCGTTGGCAATTTTTTTCTCTCTCTCTCTCTCTCTCTATCGCCGGGGATTTGAACTCGGGGATGAATGTATCGCGTGTGCGCCCTGGATGACCATTACGCGCGTTTCAATCGCCTGCGACATTTGTCCGGCTCCCTGCACATGGATATATGTGCTTGCTCCGTGCTCTATATACATTCTATTTTTTAACGCAGCCGCATAGTCCACGGGAAATTGACACTTGGTTTCGAGTTTCTCCGTACTCGAAATATAATCGAATGATCTATATATCATTGCGGATTATAAAGTTGTAAAGCGCGACTATCGTAAACAATTGTAAAACGCCACAGAGAGAGTAAAACTACACGTATAGATTTGTATAAGTAAAAATTACTATATTGTATAGGTTTTTGGGGACAGACTCGATGTATAGAGGAATTTTACTACATGTATAA
>JAPYYQ010002136.1:0-22602 GCA_030522585.1 Anagyrus pseudococci | reverse complement strand
AGTCTGTCGCGGAGGGGGGGGGGCCAGAGAGGGAGGGGCGAGAGAAGAGTGCACCCATGGCGCCTCAGCACGTTGCGACTTCTTTTGTTATAAAAGAAAAAAAAAACGCCAAGACTTCATTTTTCCTACGGAGCTTCTTTCTCTATCCGTATGTGTGTCCCTAGCCTGGGCGATATTGCCTCGCGTATCTCATTTTAAAGTGTCGTCGGCGAACGTTTTATCGAAGAAATTTGGCTGTTTAGCTTGGTTTATGCTCGAGGGAGAGGGGGGGGGGGAGAAAAAGAAACGATCCCGATCGCTCGCTTGGCACGTAGCGGAAGGTATAAGGTGTAAAGGGGAGGTGGGGAAGCAGTCGTGAAATACCTCCGTAAGAATTGCTTTGGATTTCTTCTGCAAATGATGCTTTAGTTTAGGATTTTCAATTTTTTTTATTTGTCCTTTTTTTATCGTTGAAATGATATCGAAAAATGTTTTTTTTTTAAATATTTATGACGCTTTGGGAAATACGAGTTTTCGACGTGCTAACCGATGCATTCTTTTTTTATCGGCTAGAAAAAGAAGACGCTTTCGCTACACGCTCGAATGAGCCGATAAGGGCCTCGGGATTGTCGCGTTTGCGTTTCTCACCCTTTTGCATTTAGCTTTTCAATGCTATCCCCCTGCAAACTGTCTCGTTTTCTTTTTAGTCCGTAGTCGGAGAATTCGGTTTTCTTTAAATGCTAACGCACACTGTTTCAACGCTGCTTTTCTGCCTTTTCTTTGCTTACCGGTTACATTTTTTTTTTGTTTTCTTATTTTATCTGAAATTACTTTTTTTCGGGATATTAATACTGTTGTGTTTTTAATTTTTGTTTTGTTTATTGGTAAAGTTTAAAAAAGCCTCGATTATCATTTGGAAAATCGAATATTTATAAAAAATTGAATTTGCGTCACTAGTCTGCAAGCTAGCCAGATATCTGTATGAAGAAACCTTGTTAAGGCTGACAAACAAAAAAGAGGCTTTTAAAAATCTTTTTTTAGCCCTTTCATCAAGGAAATCGATATGCAAATCTTATAGTACAATAAATGTGCTTTTTTGATAGAAAATGAATATCGTAGATATTGCAATGAACAAGTCCGCATTTGGGGGAAATAATAAATTATTACAGCAACGTTACGAGTAATCAATATTCTACAAATATTGATGCATAATTTATTAAGTTTAGAATTTCATACTATAACCGTTAATTTTACAGTAATTAAAACAAAATTTAGTCCGAAACTAATACAGCCTGCAAATTATACGCGTTATAACTTTTAATTAGTTTTACAATCTATTTTATTACATAAACAAATTTGTACATTTTATATCAATTTAATTTTAAAATTTAATCAAGTCTAATAAAAATATTTGAAAACTTCGAGTGACTTTAGTTATTTCGAAACAAAATAGACGAAAAGTAAGCAATCCACAAAATCTCGACAAAAAAAACGTAAATAAACCAACAACAATCTTTGTCGAGCCCAACGGGCGATAAGCAGGAAGTGTGCGCAGTCTCGCGTAAAGCCACGATGATTTTTCTCGATTCTCGAGCGCGGCGCGATCGTTCTTCTCTGCGGCGACGAAAGCCCATTGGATATCTCGAATTTCATCGGGTTCCTCTCTCGATTTTCCGGCGCTTTCGCATGCGACTCGAAGCTTGCGGATTTGGATTCGCGCGCGGCCTTGGCTTGTCGTGAAAAATATGAAGAGGGTAAATGGAGCGTCGCGCGCCCCGTCAGGCCTTGTATCGTTTACTTTTCAGTGATTTGTTGTTTCGGAGCATCGATTGTGTGTCGGCGGCTCACTCAAGGACGGATGTGTATATGTAACGGTAGACAGAAAAGCTCGAGGCTTGAAAAATGCAACGATACGTGTGTTCAATAGGTTTTAGGTTTATTTTTGTTATTTAAATTGTATTTGTTTTATTATTTTTTTTATCGTAAAAAATCTTATTGAATTCCATTGAAAATTAAGCGATGAAATTTTATGACGTAAGCTGGGATCTATTGAATGTTTAGTTTCCGAAAAAAAATTCTTGGATAAAGAACAGTTGATATTTTTGGCGTGGACTTTATCTATCCTTTTACAGGTCGTAAATAATTCTTTATGTTCAGGTTAATTTATCGATTGTCATAAATTTTCGCGCGGTTTCTATCCGAAAATTTTTATAAATGCTGAGGACCACCAGTAAAAAATGTAAAAATAAATATTCTCGCGGTTTTAGTGATTTAACTGGAAAAAATAGGCGTAAAAATAATAATGTTTACCCAACACTTTCAAATCATCTCGGTAATACCATGTAAACACCCCTTCCCCTCCCAAAAAAAATCATACCCCACCAAACAGACTGTCTAATTTAAAAATTTGCGCGGACCAAAAATTTTCCATTTAGCTTCAGCCAAGCGTCCGTATACACGCGCAATCGTCAAATCGAATCGGTTAGTCAAACATACGCACGAGAGGGGATCAAAGACCGGAATTTCGTATCAAACACGCGTTTCCCTCCTTTGACGCTTAGCGATGTGATGGTGGAAAAATACGCTCGACGCGAGAGCCGCGCCAGAAAGACGGACGAAATTGATTCGGCTTTGTTTTTTTATTGTCGTCGTCGTCATTGATGAAAAGCGCAGCACGGCCTCGGCCCCGATAAAATCGTCATTGACATTGCGCCTCGAATCTCGCCGATTTTAATAATATCGTTAAATAGCCGCGCCTAGGGACTAAGCAAGACCGCAAAGCCTCTCGCGATCCCTCGTTCCCCTATCCCTTTGGTGCAGCTATGCGAGAAACGTATACGGTTTCTTTAACAAGCTAAAAGAGCTGGCAGCGGGCGGACGGAGGAGGAGGGGAGGCAGAGGGGGAGTAGGCCGAGCGAGAGGGGGGGAGGTGGGCGGGGGGTTGAAGAGTGGGGGGTTAAACTGCAGCGGCGCCGTCCTTCGACGCTCGACTTCTCCGATCAATTATTCAGAGGGCCGCGAGCACCTTACTCGGCACGCATCGACGAACTTGTCCTCCGACCGACGGACCGAGCTTTTTTTCCCAACTTTACCGAGCAGCGTATTTGAGGAATTTATTGGCTGGATTGCACTTCACTACTTTATACGAGATTAGTGTAAGGGAATATCTGTATTGGTAGTTATGCTTTTTTAAATGGTACCGTGATTTGGCAGGATTTTTTTAATACTTTTGAGATATTTTTAACGATTTGAATAAAGAGCGAGACGAAGGTTTAGAATAGTTTAGCCGAGCACGTAATTTTGGCCTTTCTTTTTCATTTCTCCGAATGGACGTTGGGAATGAGATTTTAATGAGGGCTTACGCGGAAGATAACCTATAGTTACGCAATCATTTTTAATAATGTAACGTTGGATTTAGAATTCGGTAGGCGTGACTGCCGTCCTGTTTATTTTTAATGGCTAACTTTACTTAATTGTGTATTGTTTCGCATGAAAACAAGCGTTGAAGTCACTTTGAGGAACTTGAAAATTTACCCTGCATTTTATGTTCGAATAAAAAAATGTGATTTCTTCGCCATTTCTTTTAAAAATATCGTATAACAGATTTTTCATTGGCATACGTTGAAATAGAAATCATCGATAACCTTTCGCATTTAACGAAAAAAAAATCCGTCAAAATCACTGGATATAAAAATATCCGTCTCGATTTCAGAACAAATATATCCAAGAGAACAGTGGCACAGCGAATAAACGACAAACTATGATCATCGCTAACAGACAAAAGAAGATGCCGATAAAATTACACCAACAAAAAAAAAAGAACATCACGTAAAATATAATTCGAAGCACAAAACCATACCCAAAAGAAAATGGGCCATATACCCAAACGAAACGGAGAAGAAAAAAAATGAAAAGAAAAGTAAGAAGAAGAAGAAACAGAAGAAAAGCGAAAGAAGGGCAAGATCGAAATAGAAAGCTTATAATGTATATGTTAACTTATCGTACGTTTTCACTTGTCATTTACCAAACTGTCGTGTCGTGCAGTAGCTGAGATCGTGAAGTAGTTAAAGCCTTCGGCCCCTGGGCTCTCCGGGCTTTGCCACGTGTGTGCGTGCGTGCGTGCGCTCGGCTCTCCCCGCAAGCGCCTATAGGCCTGCTCATTTAGAGGGTAGCGCGATAGTATAACGAGCCCGCACTTTAGAGAGCCCCGTTAACGGCTAAAAATCAGCGCAGGACGTATGTGATGAGCGTGGAAAGATGACAGAGGTGAGAAGAGAAAGAGAGAGAGTGAGTGAGAAAGTGGAAGAGAAGCTTGAATGCCGGCGGTGAGTAGTAGAGTCGTATACGTGGGGTGGGCGGGTGGTCTGAGGATCGAAAAGGGCGGGAAGGGAGGGAGGGAGGGCGGAGGAGGCCGAGTATAGAGTGTGCGGCATGCGGCGTGCGAAAAGGGTCGCCTCGTGACAGCGCCCGTGCGTGTCTGGTGCCTGGTGCAGAGAGAAAAAGAGAGTGACTGACTGAGTGAGAGAGAGAGAGAGAGAGAGAGTGTGTGTGAGAAGAGAGAGAGAGCAGCTGTATATACTGTTAACGGCCAGAGAGACAGAGAGTAGATGGGGTAGATACCATACCCAGCAGGTCCATGGCGTCTTGTGCTCGTGCCGCTGGCGACAGTGGTACTGGCGCCGCTAAGCTCAGCCCCGAGCCGCCGCGCCACAGCCGACAATTCTCCTCGGACTTCTCCCTCTCTCATTCTCTCCGTCTCGCTCTTGCGCGCGCGCGCAGGCGGCTGCACCACCCCCGGCGCTCTACCGAGAGACCACCACCACCACCCCCTCCCCCGCTCGCCTATTGCCTGCGCTAACGCGGACGAGTCGCGCACGCGCCCTCTTACCCGAGGGCGGGCTTGGGGCTTTAAGATATCTGGTGGGGCGACTCTTCGAAATTATACTCGGGGCTTGATACCACCACCACTAGCATCACTACTACTGCTACTACCGATCCTGATACTATGATCATGGGGATGATGGTGATGATGATGATTATCGTGATTATACTGGTAGAACCTATGCTCTGCAGAAGTGCCCTTCGCAGGGGAATAAGGATCGCTTTTTTAGGGTTTTCAGCCTACCTTCGGATATGCCTGCTTCTTTACGCGTGATTTAATTATTTGTTGAAGATTTTCATGATATTCAAATTACCGAGGGCGTAATACATATTTTTTTTATCAAGGAGGGGAGGGTTGACGAGTTGTTGACTGGTTTTAAATTTGGGCGGAGAGAAAAGGGTATTTGTCGGCCTGAAGTTTGGCCAACGCTTAGCGGCTGGCACGTCTTTTCGTTTCTGCTCGGCGTTATTTTACTTGGAAATTTGATTTATAAAAAATTCATCAACATACTTACTCGAATAAATTATTCGAGCCGCTTGAAATACTACGTGTCTCGGGACTCACCTGAAACAGAAAAAGAAGAAAGAGGATGGTTAAATCAGTTTGCTCGGTCTATTATATTCATTATTCAGGCTTTTTTTCTATTGCTCTCACAATAGCACAAACAACAACAGTTTTGCATAATTATCTATCAAACGTATATAATTTCAATTTTTTCAATTGCTTCATACAAGTATTTATCAAATCTAATATTAATCACATAGTAATAGCCTACTATCTCTTATTTTCTCAGCCTAATAATCGCAAGAAATTACGTAAAGTTCGAAAAATCTGCAAAGCTCCGACGTTCGAGTCTTAGAAGGAGTAGTAAAATGCGTCCTAATACCCAGAGTCTCCCACCGAATTTACAGGCAAAATAGCCTTTTCCCTCTCGGAGTAAAGCAGCTGGAAATTTGCAGCTTCAGCTCTTTGCCGAAAAGACTAAGAGAATCACTTTACTTCTTTGTCCTTTCGTAAGAGGATACTGGAAGCCCGGTCACATCCTTAAAAATAAAGCAGAGAAAAAAAAAGAGAAAAAAACAAGCGCAAAGCCGAAAAAAATGAGGAGAAAAAGTGCGACAAACTCCGTCAGGTATATAACGACCAAATTGAATTGTGATAAATCGGCAAGAAGCGCGAGAGTGGGAATGGGAGGGGTAAAAAATTTTACTTTGAAGATTATTTAGAAAAAAAAGTCGCCCACCCCTCACCGGTCGGATAAGTATCCGAGACATCGTCGTCGTCGGGTGGGGGGGGGGGGCGACCCAATTTCTCGTCTTACATAATTTATCGACGCGCTGGGAGAGCCGTCCGTGTCTCTCGCGATCTTTGGAAGAACGAGTGCCGCCTAAATTATCGTCTGCCGCGTCGTAAAACTCTAGCGATGGATTTTTATCATCGAAGAAAGACAGAGAGGGATGGCGGGGGAGGGAAAAGGGGAAGGGAGTCGTGTATTTTTCATGAATGCCAATGCGGAGCGAGTTGAAAGAGCTTTTTGTACACGATTTTTCCCGGAGCATTTGCTGAATTTTACGCGACCCCGCGCGAGATGAAAATTCATCAATTTTTTTTGTTCTTGTGTAGTAACAAACTTTTTTTTTATTTCAGTCTGTGATTATAAAGTTTGTTATTTATTGGATTTCATTTGTTTATTTGACTATTGCGGAAAACTTGCATGCAGGGAAAACTAATCAAAAGCAGTTTATTTGTGCTGATTCATATTTGAACTATTTTTAATAAAAAATTGTTGATTATTGTAACCACATAACCCTGACAACCATGAGTCTTTCTATTCTTTTTGTAGAACAGATTTTTTCATCAACTTCTATTAGCAAAAGATAATTTAGTTAAAAAATGTTTGATTTGAAAAAAAAATGAAAAAAAGAATTGAACATAATACTACGGATTTTATTAAACAAAAATGCATTCACAAGATTTTATGAACTTTCAAATCCCGTCGAGCATAAAATGCGCGCCACATTTCAAAGACGTCAATAACATGTTAAAACGCGTTCCGTCGCCAGTGTGTATTGACGAGCGCGACTCTTCATTACAAACGATACGCTCGCCATCCGCGATGGAACGTCATTATCATTAATTTAAATATTTGTTGTCGCGTTTGACAAGCTTTCAACGTAAAATCATCGATTATTTCATCCGCGCTCGAAAGACAAACGCCCATTACAAAGCTCGATCCATTAAAACCAATTGCATATCTAAACAGTCGTACTCGCGCACAGTTTTACTTCCGAGCTACGACGATCTATCGTCCCTCCCTCGTCCAAAAGAATCGAGCGCCAGTGAAAATTTCGTTCGTTATAATGGACATCGGGGTCAGAGCAGCTGATGGCGCATAATCACGCGGCCGAGCGGACAATTTTTCGAGGCCTACCCTGCCGAGAGAGAGTCAGGCTCAAGTGCATTAACGAAATTGGTCACATCAGCGACGCCATCAGTCGTCCCACACCCCCCCGTCCTCGCGTCGCCGTCTCATTTACACTTGCCGTTCGTTCCTCCTGCCGTTTCTCATTTGCCGCGTTTATCCGCGATGAGTCCTCGCTCCCCATTCCAGCCTCGTCGCATTCGTGCGACAAAACCGAGAACAAGCGAGGCTTTTAAGAAAGCCACCCCCCCTAGCTCGTTCTAGCCGAGTCTCTCGAGGGGGATTCTTTATTACCCTGCTCTCTCTCTCCTCTAAATGAGACTGGGCTGTTATTAAATGAGAAACTATATCGTCGACTAACGCGTTCGCCTACTATTCTTTCAGTTTAATAACCACCACGAAACATTTCGAAATTCGTGTACGTTATAATGAAACTTCTCCTCCAGCCCTACAATCTCCATAAATAATCAGGCCTAAAATTAAGCCTCGTCTTCAGTCGAAACATTTCCAGAACGATCAATCGAACTTCACGGCCGCGAGTACTTTACAAAACGTTCCCCGTTTATAACCATAGCATTCCCATTAAACGATTTTCCCCGCGTTTGGAAAGCCACATAGGCCTAAGCAGAGAGAGAGAGAGGGAACGCACAGACAAAAGCAATCATACAATCGGCTTTGAGGCGGCCAGAGAAATTCCCGTCTCTACTCACGCGCGCACATACAGCAGCCCACACACACACACACACACACACCATAGTTGCGCCGGTGGCTCGTCTCAATCCTCCGACAATAAACAATCCAGGCTTCCGATATACGATCGATATATCCCGAATCGCCTTGTCCACGAAGCGTCTCTCTAGACTCTCCCTCTCTCTCTCTCTCCTTGCATTTCTGCTTGCCTCGAGTCCTGAGGCCTCTATAATGAAATTGCTCCCGATCGAGATTAGAATACGCCCGGAGGATTCTCGTCGTTCCGCTCCACCACGATATCTCCCTCTCTTTCTCGTTCTATCTCTCTTTCCCCTTTGACTGCGTGCATCGTCGCTTAATAAACGCACCAGGGCGAGCTTGGGAGCTTTCTCTTTTAATTGGGACTCCTACGACGGATAGACCTGCGGCGGCTCCCCGCCAGAGCCGTTATTCGCTCTGATGATTTACGATGTTTACCCTCCCCCTCGTCGCCAATCCTCTCTTGCTCTATCTCTTTATTGATATGCTTATATACTACGTAAGCTGTTGGGTCCACAGGATATATCGCTGAAAAGCCTGTCGATGAAAGCTATTTTTGTATGCCATCGCGCGGTGCTTGATCCGCCGCCGCGCGCGTCTGACCGAAGCTCGACTCGTACCACTTGCTCCGTTAATTCTCCGACGAATTGGCGTGGACACCGATGCTCGCAAGATTTTTATCTCGATCGAACTGTGTCGTCATAGTAATCGCTGGTAATAAAAAGGTGTTATTTGATGAAAAATCGATGAGGCTAAGGAAAGCGGGGGGCGGCTGGCGCTCTGGCCTAAGGCGAAGATAAAACGACGAAACTACTCGGTGTGGAATTCGATTAGCGAAGGGGACGCCACTTAATTATTGATCAACTCGGGGCTCTTCTCCATTCAATTTCGTCGGCCTCCCCGGCACCGTGCGCAGTTCATAAACATCCCCATGTTTTATTCCCAAGATCCTCCCTACTCCTCCTTCCGCGCCAGTGTCTCTCGGTTTTCGCTCGAAGAAAAGCGTCTGCCCGGTCTCGCGTTAACAGTCGACCGCAGGTCTCTTACCCCCGCCTGCGCTTAATTTATCAAGTCTCACGAGAGTGCGAGAGAGAAAGCTCATCGACGTTACGAGCACGACGACGACGAGGACTACGACAAGGTGGCAAGCGGAGTCGGCTTTTATATTCCCGTCGTCCCTCCACCTATTTTTCCAAGCCAGAGAACACACACACACACACACACAGAGGCTGTTCGCCTTATTAAATATTTATTCGAGACTTTGCTCGGAGCGTTGAAGGCGGCAAGTACAGCCAGTAGCGTGATTGCGTGGCACGAACAGAGCGGCCGCACGCGTCTAACACTGAGAAAGGAGAGTGAGCTGAAAGAGAGGGAGAGAGAGAGTATAAGCAGAGAGTGGATGATAATTAAATTACGCGAGTACAGCACCTCCCTCTCTCTCACTCTCTCTCTTGGCGCTACTAGCCTCACTGGCAGTTCATTGCCGATCGATTTTGCGTTAATGCGTTTTGCCCTCTTTGCCGGCGGCGGCGGCGTGCCGGAGTAGTAGCGCGCCAAGTGCCTGTCTTCCAATTGAAATTCCCGCCCCAGACGCGGTCCGCTTTACCCTCCTCCCTGAAGGCTCTTTCCACTTCTAATACCTCCCCTCCTTTCCCTTCCATGCTCTCTCTCTCTGTATTTTCGTTCGGGCCAGTGGGTATATGTGAGCGGCTACGAGCCGATAAATTTATCGCGTATAAACTCGAGGCCTCTATACCCCGAGATCTTTTACGGACGATAAAAAACAATAATACATCTCGCTCCCGGGGATATGGCCAGACGTTTAGGATGTACAGCGGCATTATGGCCGGTAACAAGCGCATAGCAGTAGCCATAGCTGCTGCTGCTGCTGTCTGGGCGTAATGCCAAATCGGATGCTGCACGCGCTGAACTTTGAAAATTACGCGGGTATGGGGCCATGGCTAAAAACCGAGAGCGAGGGCTGGCTAAAACGATGGAATCGCGACATGGCATTTTCGTTATTTCGAATTCGAGCGGCGAGCAGGCTGTATAGACGAAAGTTTTTTTGGGGGGTAAACGTGACTAAACCGGTGCGGATTAATCGCTAATTCAATTTGTAAATCGTGTCGTTTCGATGCGCCGACCATCTGGTGTATGGGTTGCGAAGGGCTCGTGCAACGCTTACTGCACTCTGCGGAGCAGTTCGCCCCGAGGATTCAGCTGCGGACGATAAGTTATCGAGTTGGCGAGCGGCGCGCTCAAGAGAAAAAGTGCGCCCGAAGGAAAAGGGATATAAAATCCCGAAGACGGATCTCCGCGCGTCGGTCTCTGCAGGTCCGAAGTAACAAAGGAGATTCACGAGGGTAAGGAGGGGGAGGTAAAAAAGCACGGGGCCGAGATAAAAGGTGCGCGCACTACGCTCACACGCGTGAGCTCTCGGACTGGAGATCGCGCGTCTCGGGCTATCTGCTTGATAAATACAGCCAGGGGGGCAGGCCCGTTGAATAATGCAGCCCCGAGCAAACAAGCAACCCAACACTCTCTAGCCCCTACCTTCCTTTCCCTTCCTCCTACTGAAACACCTTTCGAGGAGTTTGGTTCTGCTGAAGTGCCGTTGCCTCTGCGCTTCCCCATATAGCTTTGACACCCAAAACGTCCTCAGCTTAAATTTCGAATTTCGCTAATTTCTCCAGCGATGCCGAGCCTCTCTCAACTGCGTAGAGTTTTGATTGCTTTTGCCGGCAATGCAGATGGATATATAGCTTTGGCCGACGATACTTGGCTAATCGAGAGAAATGGACTCGACGACAGCACGGTATTTCCATCAATTTCGAGATATTTAGGAAGATTTTTCTCGTATCCGAGAAAAAAAAACATATAACGGCCACGCCGTTTAATCCTTGGCGCCAATAAAGACGAATGAAAATTTTATACGAGAATTTATTGTGCTATGCCAAAAGCTTCGGCAGAGAGAAAGAGAGAGAGAGAGTGTGTGTCTAGTTGAAATATACGGAGCCCATAAAGCATCAGCTGACAAATAACAGCTCGTAAATCAGTTTAACGAAACGACGAAATCTCGATTCTTACACCTCGCGAAGCTATATCTTCCGGTAGAGCGGGAGCAATGTACCCTTTTCGTCCTTCGACGCAAATTAATTTCACGATAGACCTCATTTGTTCTTCGCTCTCTTCTTAAACTGAAACATCTACAATTACTTTTGAACGGACTAAAGTTGGTACTAACGTATTTGTTTTATAAACTTGCTTTTTATAGCTTGAAAACTTTTTGACAGATTTTTGTGAACAGAATTTTGTTTACCCTTCAAACCTGCTTGTTGCGAACAGGAATTTTTCATCGCTTTTAATGGAAGTTCGATCGCAACTGGTGTCTCTACCTATTACCGTAAAGAAAAAGCAAATTTAGCACTTTTAATTTAGCTCTGCTCATTTACGTAGTGGGCTCGACCATATTTTCCATTAAAAAAAAAGTACACTAAAGTATAAAAAAAGAAGTAGCTCTCAACCAATACTTTTAAAGTAAGCTCTCGACTCTGGCCCCCCCTCTCTCTCTCTCAATTTCTCCCGCGGCATAGATTTAAGTACTGTCTTTAATTAGGTTCGAAGCCCATTAAAAACGAGGCGAACGTCCAGGGCGAAATTGGAAATTGCAGTGGAGGATTAACAGGGCCCGGTAAGTAAGCGGAAGCCACGAGAGCCCGCTAGGGTCGTGTCCGGTTGGTCACCGCCAGAGGGCGATCGGCAAAAATTAGCCGATACCACGAAACCGATTAGGCGCGCAAGCGAGAGTAGCCTCCGGTGCATTACGATGCTCGTCCGCCATCAATTAATTATACTCGCGTTCGCGTTAGTTGGATAGTCGGGAAATGGGGCTACTTCGTTACCACTCCATTATGCGACGCTCTCTCTCTCTCTCGCGCGCGCGACGCCATCCTTGTGCTGGCTGCCTGAAGAGGCGCCCTCGCCCCCAAAGACTCGAGACGGGAAAATGCGATGTAGATTCAGGATTCGATTTGCACACCGACAGGCACTCGAGAATTGGATAGTGGCCTTTTTCCCGCGCAACGAAGAGAGGCTATTATCGCGCCTGAGAATATACGTATATAAATTTCTTGAAAAAATATATAAGGTTAGGTTGGAAAAATTGTTTAAAACCCGGATTGTTGTCGCATTAAATCGTTCGTTAAAAAAAAAGTAAGAAAAAAGGACACGTTTAGTCATAAGGAATAATGGCGGTGTCATTCGGAATAATGAAAAGTAAGGGAAAAATCGAGAACAGCAGGAAAAAAGTAAGGAAATGGAAGAAGTTGAGTGTGCCGCAAAGGAGGTATGAAGGAACGTGAGGGAGAGAGAGAGAGAGAGAGATGAGGAGAAGATTGGAATGACAGAAGGCGCGCGCGTCGGGCGCCAGAGCTATATTGGCATACCGGCCCCTGCGGCTCCCACCGATATAGGAATACTTTAAGAGCCGACAGCCCCTCGCCCCGGCAGCTTGTACGGGCAGACGTGTCGCGACGGCTGTCTATAGATATAGATATCGGCGTCGGCCTTAATTGCAGCTCGATTGGCTCTCGGCCTCTCGGTCGTTCCCTCTCTCTGTTTTTAGCGGCGAATGTAGGTGACGCCATCTCATCAACCCGGACTTGTGTGTGCGGCCTCCACTTTTCTCAGCTATTTTTCATAGCGCCAGCGAGGATCAACCTGGCTATTGGAATAGCTGTCGTTCTCTCCCGCAGCCTCCCGGAGTGAGACTCGTTGAGAAATTTGCGATCGAGAATGGAAGAGAGGGAGAACTTGCTATGTGAATCGGCCCTCTGAATTTCTATTGCTACGATGAATGTATTGATTTTAATTTTACGGATGGTAGGATGGATGGTCGAGGTTGTTTTTTTTATTCTTTATATGAGAATGTGGGAGCTTTTGACGCTGTTGGGATGTACGCTGTTTAGTTTTGCCATGGCGATTTATGTATTTGCAAAAAAAAAGCTGGCTGAATATTACCATGAAAATTCAATGTCTGTTGAACGGAACTTATTAAATACGTGCAGTGTATAACAAATTTCCTGGTCAACCCACGAGAATTCAATAAATCAGTCGCGGCTTTCAGTGAAGAAAAGAAAAAAAATTGACGCCAACACATTTTCTTCAAATAATTTTCCGAGCAACTCGGCGCAAGTATGCTCCCATCCACACACAAAATCGATATATCTCAAAGTCGGTAAAGAGGCCTCATTAAAATTTTTCTCATTAAACCTGACCTGGTCTCTCTGTCTCTCACGCGTGCATGGTCCGATTAATGTCCGCTAAAACTTAAAAATTCGGAAAAAAGGGCCGAGAGGAACTTTCGCCATCAGTCGAGGTGCACCACTACTTTCCAGACGATCAAACTCCATCTAATGTCCGCGTGTGTGTACGTACGTGTGGTAGGGGTTCGAAGTTCCGATAAACGGCTTCTCGCCGTCCGTTACTATATCTCTCTCAGTGTCGGACGCTCGAAACTCGCGGCCACGCTGGGATACTGACGAAGTTAGCCCATTCGTCGGGCCGCGTTAACGTTCCGGGCTAATTCGACGATATTAACGTGCTCTACCCTACTTGCATACGCGACTTTTCCTCCTACCTTCTTTCCTATCCTGACTAAACTTTCAAGAATCTTTTTTTAATTTTTCCAAATAATCCTACGTAGAAAAACAGACCAGCGAGATTTATCGTCCAATTTATTCGTGATGTAATTGGTCAAGTTTAAATATACCATAAAAAGGTTGTAAGTAAAATAATTATTCCCGAAAAAACAACTTCTAATTTCGTAGAAAATTGATATTAAGCTTCTAACTTCTAACGATGAATATTCTTTTTTTACCCAGACGTCGTTAACAGTTTGTCACGCGCTGCGAGAATAAAGTCAAATAAGCGAAATCGCGAATGGGCCTTATCCTTACGTACCGTGAAAAATTGCCGTCGGCGTGCAATTTCCCCGATATAGCTTTTGTCCCCGGCAAAGGAGAAGCTACAGCCTTTACTCGGAGCGAAATTTAAAAAAAAAGGAGCAAGCCAACGTCGCGTTTTATTTGCTCGAACGTTACGATCTCCAGACGTACATAGAGTTCAGAGACAGCTGCTCCTCGGTATACGCGTTTATTCCAGCTCGTAAATCGATTCGGACGCGAATCTCGCGCGGAGACGGTAAGAGACTTGCTTCTCTGATTTCGCGCAATGGAAAGATCGAGTTTTCACGCCGAGAGGCGAAACGAGATCGCAAAGAGAGAGAGATAGGGGGTGGGGGTGACCCTTTACGTTAGGGGTGCCTTTATTTCGACTCGCGGATTCGACGCCTAGTCTTGATGAGCTGTGAAAGGAAGCTCGTAAATTTTCTCTTCTCTAGCCGAGCAAGCCGCTCTATATAGTATTCTATATACAAGTCAATTGGGAGCTTGCAAGCAGCGCTTGGCTTTTCACTTGGCGCCGATGTTGCTCGCCGAGTTAGCAAGAGGCACAGTCTTAGTCGTAGCGGTCTAGCTGTGTGTATCTTGAAGGCAATCTGCTCTGAATTAAGAGCTTTATGCCCCTGTATAGATGCGTTTCCAGTTGAGAACCAGGTGATAACGTATTTATTTCGGCGCGCAAGTTTGTTTATGATTGTCTTTTAGAATTGCAGCTCTCTCTCTCGAGAGTACACTATTCAGTGTGTCTCCGCCTAACTTTGTCCCTGATTTTGTTCAAAACATTTCCTCATAGTCTCCCTCGTCAGACTAAACATTTTCCGTTTTTTTTTTCAATTCAACATATTCCTCATTTTATCCTTTATCACGCTCGGAAACTTAGCAAGAGAAAGGATGCGCTTGATCGAGGGTATGCGGAATATACGAACGGCTCGTCGATAGCTAAGAATTACCGAGAACGCACGACATATTCAACTCTACAAGGCCCATTCCCTCTCGCCATAAAGTCGAGGACTAACGTTAATTGCACGGCCGCGTTCCTTTCCCGCGGCAAAGCTCCCGGAGCTTGCGGCGCGCGAAAATGCCCGGGTGCGCCTTTGTGAAGCCGCCAAGAAGCTCCCGGAATCTTGACTTCATCGAGATCGGCTACCCTTGAGCGGAGCCGATTGTTCGACTAATTGCAGCCGGCTCGAGAACGAGAGAGAGAGGCTTTGTCCGGCCTCGGAGAAATTCCAGTGTACGTGTAGTGATCGATCGATTTTACTTTGGCGTTTCTGGGTCTTTGGCGTTGTCCCTACTTTTCTCTCTCTCTCTCATCCTCTCTCCGTGTCTTATCTTTCTCATTTCTCGGGAAATCTTTTGGAGCCCTCTGCGGGCTCTGGCATCCCCCCCTCTTTTCCCCTTTTTTTTATACCGCGGGAAAATGTGTGCCACACACTTAGACACACGTGATTCGAAGGGTAAAGTTCAGCTTCGACTAATTAACGGCTTTTAATGGAATGGTACAGCCAATTTAATGCGCGAGAACTTGCCGAGCAGTTGGATAAGTGCAAAGACCGAATGCTTCTTCGCTTCTTTTGGATCTCTTTTTTTTCTTCTTTTTCTTCCTCCTCGCCTTTCTTTTTTCTTCTATATTCCGCTCAAGTTTAATCCAAGTTCTATACAAGCAATTTCATTTTCTCGATTTCACTAATGGCTCGGCCAATTGAAATTGAATGTACTTTCCGCTCGTCTCTCGAGTTTATTCAATAAAGTCATCGAATTATTAAGAGGCGCGCTTCTCACATATATAGCGTATATATGTTTTTGATTGAAAGAAAATGGAAACTTTACTTTTACCAAGTGACTTTTGCCTTTTCCCGAAACGCCAGTAAATCCCTTGGCTTCTCAAAAACCACATACATCCTTTAGGAGCTTAGCGCGAAAGTGGCCCGAAAGTATCCGCCTCTCGAACACACACACACACACAGACATACTTTCCCCCCCTATCCGGATAAAATATCACGGATCAAGCGAGAAAGCAACCTCTGTAAAAGCCAGTCCACGCGGTATTAGCATTCGTCCAAGCCAAAAATAATTCCCAGGAAAATGTCTCTTGGAAAAAGAAAGAGAGAGGGGGAGGGTGAAAGAGAAAGAAAGCAAGTCGAGAAAAAGAATAGGAAAAAGTAAGGCGAAGTAGGCGATGAGAGCGCGAGAGAGGAGCTCTATCAAGAGAAGCCAAGCGCCGTAAGTCAGTCGCCCCTTGACTAAGAGGAAGAGAGAGGGAAAGGGAGAGAGAGAGAGAGAGTCAGAAGCAACGCGTGAGGTACGCGACTCACGTGCGCCGGCCAAGTCAGCTGCTCCAAGGTCCGTGGTGGTCGGGCTAATGGTCCGCCGACGGAAGTCCGCTCACGCGGACCCGTAAATCAGCATCAAATCGCTCTGGCCGGCTTACAATCAAACGTACTTAGGAGCCGTGACGGACTGCGCGAGAGAGAGAGAGGGAGACTATGCTTCTTCGCGCTCTACACGAGAAAGTCGCACTTCCCACCGCTGTATGTGTGTAGCTGAGCTTTTTGTGCTTTAGATGGAACGCGCGGGAGGATTGAGATTCTGGGTGGGCTAGATGCGAAGGTTTAAAAGTGCCCTGTACTCGATGTAATTTAGATGGGGAGGGAGGCTGGAGAATTTAATGGCAGAACCCTCTCTCTACTCGAGCAAGACGAGAATTCCTTCTTTTTTTTCGTTTTATTTTTGGAAAAAAAAATTAGGTGATGGATTTGGAAAAGTTGAGATGGTTTAGTATGTGCGCTGGGCTGTTTGGGTTGGATGGATTTTAAGGGTAAAGACGTGTTGAAGAAGAAGATGGGAGTTTTTTCAAGCTTCTTAAGCCAAGGTAAGTTTCTTTAGCGGGAGTGATAAGAAATCAATGTTGGGTGTTACGTAACATTCGAGTTTTCATTTCGTAGGAAAAATCGTCACTTTTTAATATTTTCAATTTCATGTTTATAAAATCATATTAAAGCAAAATAATATAATTTCGATTAAAATCGAATTCGAAGCGAATAACGTTGCATTGTTCTTTTCTCAATCAGAGTCGAAATTGAACTTTGCAACAAACTAATTGCACTTCGATTTTGTCTAATGCAAAATTGAAGATTAATAAAAATCCTGAAATTGGTTTGAAATTGAGTTTTTTCCCCCCAGCCAGCATGTTGAAGACATTTTTTTATTTATGCTTATATCTATCGCGTTTTTTTTTCTCTCCGTTACGCTGCTGTTATTACGTTGAAATACGCTTTGAAACACGTTTTACTAGCAATTTTTTTTCTTAACGAATTTTCCTCTCCTCGTGTGTTGGTATATAAATCGAATATCCATTCAAACGGTGATCGTTTCTTCGTTCTTTGGGAAAATTACGGAATCTCGTTTTTTCTCTCAAGAGTTACGATAACTTTTTTTTTCGGTTTTGGCCGAAACCGCGACTGCCGCTTATGCCAATATCGATTTTCGTTTTGATATTCAATCTGGTTTTTTTCGCACACGAGGGTATTAGTGAGCTCGAAGAGTTTTTCCAACCGAAATCTCAGCTAATATCGGAAAAAAATTGTTTTTATCTTTTTTGGTCGAGATAATTCGAAGTAAAATTTTGCTAAAGCAGCAAATGAAATTGATAATTACATTTATTAAACATTCATACTTACAACACAGAGATTCGCGTAAGAGTAAGGTGGCAAATTTATAACTCACCTGAAACAAAAATTAGTATAATTAATTAAATCTTTTAGATTAATGAGCAAAAATTCATTTATTATATTGCATTAAATCTTATTCCACATAATCATAAGATATAATTTTTTTATAACCTTTCAGGGATTTTTAGTGCCTCAAAAAAAAAAAAAAATGCTGGTTGGCAAAATTTTTTTGACAAGAAAAATCGAATGCAACGGTTAATGCAAATTCTCTCCGCCAGATCGTTTCATAAATTCTCGATGAGAATCCCTCCGCGATAAAGGCGCTACTAGCACTACTTGGATTTGAGATAGGGTGAGGGGGGATAGGTTACCGCAGTCGCTTCTGGATTCATAGCTTAAGGATTTTTGAGGTCGCGTTTAATGAAATTTCGCGAGAGTCAGAGAGAGAGAGAGAGAGAGAGAGAGAGAGAGAGAGAAATAGGTCAGCCGTATATTTTTTTAAAAATGCCTTTGTCTTATTTAAATCCAGAGATATGAATTTTATCGATGTCAAAAGGAATTAAGCTCTCACGACTGCGCGACAATTACACATCAAACGCGCGATTATTTTTCCTTTTCTCCTCTCTTTTTGTTTTTTCATTGCAACGATTAACGAAATAATTCCGTTCGCGTTCCGTTTTACATTAAGAAGCCAAACAGCCGTGCGCGCAATATTGACCGCATAAATAATTAGCCGATCAAATTTGATAAACCAATATGACTCTCGAGGAAAGTACACAGTATACAGTAAATTCAGCATTTGCTCCCCCTGCCCCCCCTCCCGAAAATTTCCATAATTCCAATTTGAAATAAGTCAACACGCCGACGGAGCCTCGGGTTTTTCCGAAAACGAAGTTATCCTTTTCCCCCACACCTATCCTTCTATCCCATCGATCCCAGCTGGAGCCTCCCCGCGGCTCGCGCACGTAGTCGTGGAAAATCGGTCAGACTCGAGTCGAATTAGAAGAAGAACGAACGAAAAACCGGCTGTAAAAAGCAAGTCTCTCTCTCTCCGGGATCTGGTAAACGTATAAGAGAGAAAGAGAGTTAGAAAAGACGCCTCTCCCGGCCGATCTTTTTCCCGGGACTCTCGCTGGTGACTTAGCGTATTTGGGAAGTGTACCGGGGGCGAGGGGGGTGGGGACAGGAGGGAGGAGGGTTCGCTCTGCGCGAAGAGCGCGCGCGGGACGTGACTTAATTGAGCGGGCGCCCTATATATGCGAGCTTTTGGCCGCCGGCCAAATACGGCACTGCGGATGTCCCGCCCCTCCCTCTTTCCTCCCTTCGCTGAGCCTGGCTGCTACGCGCGCACAGTTGTATGTGTGCGTGTATCTGCGAGCATGAGCACGTGTGCGATGGGAACGTGTTATAGCAGCGCGCGGCGCGCTTTTTTGCCGCATCTCGACACTGCTGTTCGCCGAGGCGGCGGGCTATTAGGTACAGAGCCTCGTGTGTACGCGTGAAAAGTCGACGCGCCAATTAGCCGGACTTGAATTTATCTTTGCGGTGCGGGGCTTCTTTAGAAACTCGCGGGCCTGATACGCAGGCAGAAACTTGATGTTGGAATTTTGGTTATATTTTCGCTATTTTTATTTATACATTCTCAGTTTTTTTTTTAAATTTAAATTTGGTTATTTGGATTGATTCGTTACATGCTCGTCTGAGGCGCACTGGATCATCCAGTTTAATATTTTCGAATTTGCTGTGTATTTACATGATTAAACTGTATATTTTGTAAAATTTACACCGTAAGCAAGTGGCAATCAGCGTGCACACGACCGACTATAACATTGATTTATTGTCATTCATTAAATATCCATGATTATATTTAAAATCATTATTGTAAAGGCATTTCAATTTTGTTACAGCGATTAAGTAACCGACCGTATATATATATATATATATATAAATAAGCCAAAATATTATCAATTTGATACACGAAGCGAAATTCTAGAGCGCAAAGCCGTATAACTATGACACAATGTCAATAATGCGCGGTAAATCAAAATTGTTTTTCCGCGTTCCCAAATGGCCAGTGGCAAAATTCCGAGTCGCAAACAAAATCATCAGCTTACAGCAAAGAGCATATCGCGTAGAGGAAAAGCAAACCGAAACTCTTTTTAAAAAGCCCCGAAACACGATCGCCTCCCATCTCGAGTTCGAAGTGTCCGCGCGCTGCTTTTCCCGCGTCGCTTGCAGCTTTTCCTTGTGTACACGTATATATACGTGTGCGCGGATATCGATTGTTCTCTAATGCCGAGAGCTCGAGATTTACGGGCGTTCGGGTAAAATCGCTCGGTGCTATATTAGAGGTTCGGAACACGTGTGCCACTGCTGCTGCTACGCTGAAATATCGGGAGAGGCTGTAGCGTCATTGCCGGCAGCTCGAGCGATTTCGACAGTGTATCACGATTTTTGGATCGAAGGAACGAATTTGCTCGAGAGTTACTTTTTCGGGACTGCTTCGGTGAACTGGAAATAAAAAGGTTTTATTTGTTGATGGAAAATAACAAGCGTATTGGGGTATTATTTGCAAGGAAATGATGAGATATGGATTAATCACTAAAACAAATCACGGGTATAGGGTAATTCTAATGAAAATAAATCGCATAGTTCGTTTCAAATTAATTAATTTATCGTTCTTCTTTCAAAACTCGTTTAATATTTAATAAACCTTTGGTTATCAAACTTTCTAGCAATACTATTCTACATAATTTAAAAGAAGCAATTTTATGTAGCTTTTGTAATAACTGTAATAATAGTTATGCTCACATCACTTGTCAGAAAAGAGGATATAGTTCTACGTAAGAACTAGTACGAAGTACGAGTGTGACATTCATTATTTACTATATAGGAGGAATAAAAGAAGAATCTCGCTCGAACGAACGAAATGACAAGGGAGAGAGAGAGAGAAAGAGTCAATGAGGCGATTGATGAGGAAGAGAAGGGAGAAGAGCGGACGATTTAATATATCCGCGAATGATTTTGGTGGGTGGGGAAAAAAAGTTTAGCATGCTTTTAGGAGGATTAAAACGGAGAAAGCCCGAGTAAAAGAGAGAGAGAGAGAGAGAAAGTTCGGGAAAATGAAAAGAGCGAAGGAGGCAGTGTGTAGTCGGCGTTAACCGAGGAAAAGCGTCGTCGTCGCCTGTTATCCAGCTGCGCTAAGGCGTACTCGCCGCTGAAAAAAGGTCGAGAGCTATGGCGGTAAAGGGGAGGGGGGCAGGGGTTGGTCCGCAGTTGGCCGATCTGCGCGCGCCCACTTAGCCGGCCGACGCCTTAAGAGCTTTCTGCGATTTTCAATTTTTCGTTCGACTGCACACGCGCGCTCGCCGCAGCGTATATAGGAAATCATTTTCGTTTTGCTGCACCCGCCCGCCGCCGTCGAATGATCGCCGGACCGCAAGAGAGGACGAATTCACGCCGGAGCGAGTTTCGTCAAGGAGGTCTTTTTACTCCAAGCCCGATCTATATACAGGCGCTTCTCGAGATAAGGTCGGAATTGTGTGTGTGTGGGGCCACTGTACGTTTGGCTGCGCTGTTGCGCTTTTTGCAGAAGAGAGGGAGAAAGAGAGAGAGCCATACCCCGGCGACTTTAGCGAATGGCTGATTTTCTGAGTTGTTGCCCCTCTGGTTAACCGAGTATTCGACCATTCCTTCCTTTTTTTCTCCTTCTTTATGTTTGGCTACGCCGCTTTTTTCGGCGACAAAGCTACTTCTACATCTTCCAGCGCCTTATTTTAGATACGGGCGCAAGGAAAAAGTCGATGTTAAATAAGTCGGATGATCCGATCGATAATTCTCCTGTGGGCAAGCAACTCATTATTTTCCACATTGTACCCTCCTCCCGCCCCCTGGAAGATCCAAAAAGCGAGACATTTTAATGGCCGACATATATCTCAGGCCGAGGATATCTGCTTATAAAAATCGGAAGGAGAAAAAGCGCCTCTCCGCCAGTCCCCCTCGTTCCTCCCACCCACCTCCATCCACCCTTTATAATATCCAATCAGTGCGCGCAAGCCGAAAAATCGACTTCACCTTATCGCCGGCCGACCACGTGCGGATGGATTTATACGCGCGATGCGCCCCAGCTGTGTGTGTATGTGCGCTGTGCAAAAAATAATATAGCGTATCGCGTTTCCGCAGCGCTGGGCCGCACACGCACGGATACGGCTGCGTCGGCTGAGAGGCCTCTCCTGCACCCTCGCATCCCGGGGATTACCGATGAGACTTGGGGCCGCGATTTGTCGAGCTTTCGGATAATCTTTGCGTACTTTGCCGATTAATTTTTTTTACCTTCGACCGAAATATATATTTTTGATTTTCCCATGTATTAACAAGCAAGTGAAAATTTAATAATCCATTTTTTTTTAATGAGATGACGAGTAGCAGTTTTCGTAATGAGACGGTTAACGCGGAATTAAGTTTGCGCCCTTACGAGACTTAAGGATTTCGCTGTTTACTTCAATCCGCGGCCCAAAATGTGTACCCAATTGATCGTAAACTCGGCGATTACTCCGGCTAATAAGCCATTATCATTATATGCCTGCCTGTGTGTATATAAAATATCCTACAGGCCTTATAACGAGCAAGATGAGATAGTCTGCTCGGCATGTCGGCGGCGCACATGACGACGTATCAAACGATCGCGCGTATATACACGAGCGCCTCTTCTCCTCCGAAATTACTTATCGCATAAACGCCTTAGATCGAAAACCCACGCTGCGTCGCGTGTCCTTACGGTCGACTTGCTGACACTCGTTGTCGGCAAAAGTCTCTGCAGCTTACGGGGCCAGAGCAGTTGATTAGTTGTCGATGTACATAGTTACACTGAGAAAAATCGCTCAGTAAAAATTATTTTAATTCTAGCAAAAATTACTATAATTTATAATAACGAAAGTATATACTTGTCTTATGACGTAC
>JAPYYQ010002135.1:0-40917 GCA_030522585.1 Anagyrus pseudococci | reverse complement strand
AAATATTTGTAACAAACTTTAATTTTTTTTAATGTACGTGTTGGAACGTTGCTTCCATCACATTTACATTAAATTTCTCTCGGATTTTTTTTACAGTGTGTTTAAGCGCGATTTTAACGTCGCCACCCTGACTTTTATTAGCATCCGAAGCTGCAAATGCCAGCAATAAAAATCGCTTGCTCGAAGCTTACGCGAGTAGCGCTTGAGTCTAACAATGCGGGCGCGAGCAACCATATTTTTTTTACCACTTCTTTTATATTCTGTCATTTGTCTTTGCGACGGTAGGTTACAACAGCCCTTTCCCCTTGTCGCTGCTCTATCCTGCAGCAAGAACAAGAGGGAAGCAGCTCAGCAAGTCATTTAAGATCTTGGTATTCTCTGAAGACTTATGACCTTATTATACCTATGGAGTAGGGGAAGCGATGAGTATGCTACCAAGAATGTCAAGGCTGTAATCAATCTCGATTTTTCAAATTCACCGACAATACCGGAACAATGAAATTTTTTTGAGAGTATAAATCGGAATCGATCCCGATAAACTTCCCCAAAGATCGTTACGTAGGCGATTCGTTAAGCCGACATACCCCGTACATTACAATTACGTCAGCGTCAGCAGTAACGGTGTTGGGGAACAAGCGCGCCGGTTATTTTGAGAGAGCTCGTGAAACGAATATCGCGTATACGATCTTTCTCCCTCTCTCTCTCTCTCTCTCTCTCTCTCTCTCTCTCGCAAAATCTCAATTTCGCGCAAACTCGTCGTCGCTTGTATTCCCCCCTTGCTCTTCCCAAGAGAGAGAGAGAGAGAGAGAGTCTCCCACAGGCAGTGACGGACGCTTGTCCCTATGCACGCGGAAATAAATAAGCCGGGGCGACGAGAGCAAGAGAGGCAAGTCAAATTTATCCGCGCGCCGGACAACTTTTCTCGGAAACTACAGGGCACTCTCTCTCTCTCTCTCTCTCTCTCTCTCTCTCTCGCCCTCTCTCTTACACTGACACTTTCTCTCCGCAGCGAGACTCTTCCTGTCGTTTTCTCCCGCAAAAATTATTTCGGATGCTATTACGGGTGTAGCTCCTCGGAGATCTGCGTGGAAAGCTACATATTTTTATTCTTGCTCGCGTTGCCTCCTGGTTTATCGGTTTTTATTTCATAAATATCTGCAAATGGGGATTCCTAATACTGCAATTAGCGGAAAGTGCAGATTGCAAAAAAATAGCTGGACTCGATCGGCAGGCTATCGGGACACGTGTGTACGTGTGCATGTATACTCGTGTGTGTGTGTGTGTGTGTGTGTGGGGGAGCGTTTGCGCTAAATGTTGTCCGTGTTGATTTTGAAAGCTACGCAGAAGCTAATCTAAAATGACTGACTGCTTTTTCCGGGTACGGATATTAATACGCGCGTATACTCTACGATCGCGTTCGCGCGTGCGTTAGCGATTTTAATGAAATTCCGTCGATTCGAGAATAAAACGATCGCACGGACATGCCGGAGAGTCTCTTCTATCGAAGCGATACAGTTTCGAATAAAACAGAATAACGGTTTTTTTTTTCATTGCAATCAGTATGCAAACGCAAATATGGTATACCGAAATATCAGAGGATCATTGTTAACGCGTTGAAAAATCCGATCGTTAACCGTCTCTTTCTTTTTCTCTCTTGCGGCTATGGGGGCCGAAGGCGTCGTGTCGGCAAAACGCAGCCGCGGGGGCAGACTCGCGAGAGGCGGCGTTTGATGTATTTTTGGCATCTCGGCACGAGAGCGCGGCTGACTGAAGTTTTAAATTTACCGCCGCGGAAAATAAATGCCGAACGCCCGTGGGTGGCTCCATCAGCTTTGCCACGTATCCTTTAATAAAAGGAAGATTTTCAAGACAGAGAGATGGTATCTCGCAAGAGGGAAAAATCGTTTGGGAATATTCAAGGGTTAGCCGGAGATGGAGATGCAAATAATATGAGCGAGGCCGATTTTTCGGCGATCGAAAGGAACACGGCCGGTATGGGCCTTTCGTGAGGATATTCTGTTTCTCCTCGTGTAATTTTGAGCCTCGCAGGGGAACGACTCTCTGACTCTCTCGCTCCGAACGAAAATTGTGCGGATCCACCTCGGCAATCATTAGCTCTCGAGAAATTATGGGGTTCCCGGCTAATTTCTGCTCTCTTAATAAATAGCCAAATGAACGGTCTCAATCTCCCCGATCTCCCTCGTATACTTCGTTTCGACAAATAAAAAAAAACGCACTCGTATCCCGATTCCCAAGATTTGTACCAACTCGTGCGTTTGATGTTTTTTACATTTCATAGATTAATATTTATAAAAAAATCGTTTCCCATCTCATACTCCTTTTATACCAATATACGTATACCTATAAAAAAGGAGAGAAAAAAAGGTACCCGAAAATCCGATTGCGTCTCAATCCCGATCTCCTCTGGACGTATCAACGGAGAGCATTATGCCAGAGAACGGGCAAGGTATCGGCTAATTACGAGGCGCGACAAGAATCCCAATCCGTTGCCGAAATCGCCAAACAAGCTCGCAGGCGAGTCTCTCAAGAATCTCAGCTAGTACATCGCCTGATACGGGGTGAAAAAAAGAAAAAAAGAGGTAGAGGAGGAGTAGGGGGGAAGGGGAAGAGGAAAGCACGTGCACGTGCACGGCATGCCGTTGCTCTCGTTAACGACATCGAAAGAGAGAGAGAGAGAGAGAGAGAGAGAGAGAGAGAGAGAGAGAGAGAGAGCCGACGAATATGGACTCGGAACGACTGGTTCGATGAAAGCTTCTCTCGCGCTGTTTCACGCGTATCGAGAAACCTACGCCGGTGACAGGGGGCACAGTCGCCTTAGTGCCATTTCTGCCGTCTCTTTCCTCCTCTAGCGACTTTACTCCGTGGAATATTGACGAATTCGCGCGAGAGAGGCTGGTTGTTGAATTTGGCTTTTTTTCCTTTTTTTTCTGGGGTCTATCTTTTTCGGTTAGCCCATGGTACTTGGCAACAAGTTTACAGGCACTGTACACTGTTATAGTCGTTATTCCAGCAACCTACATTATTCCCAGGCCCAGCATTAGCAATACCGGGAGTAACGTGTATCCAGCTGATGAAAAAGCGCGCAGCACACGAGACGCGTGTGCTCCCTTTACAAAGATCCCCCTGGCGCGTGTACACGCGATCCCTTCCGCCATCTCTCGCTTTCACACTCGAGACGCAACTCGCTAGAAAACGAGCTAGAACGTCTTTCGTCAAGAGAGCACACACAGCTCGCTGACCGACATATATAGTCTCTCGTTGCGCCCATCGCGCAGTTTCCGCTTCCTCGTTCTGCCCAACGTTCAGGGAAGACCTCTTTCTCTCTTTCGCTTATTCATTAACTCTTGATTCGCCTCTACTAAAATATTGCTCTCCGACCACTGTCCTCTCTCCAATTTTGAAGCTCGATTTAAAAAACTAAGAAATAATCCAAACAAAAATCCGAATCTTTTTCCATATTCGCAGTGTGCCAGCACTGTATGCATATCAGTAACGCTATCGCT
Source organism: Anagyrus pseudococci (assembly GCA_030522585.1). Taxonomy (NCBI): domain Eukaryota; kingdom Metazoa; phylum Arthropoda; class Insecta; order Hymenoptera; family Encyrtidae; genus Anagyrus; species Anagyrus pseudococci. Next base: position 37,393 of record JAPYYQ010002135.1, on the reverse strand, counting down.
GTACAGGAGAGGGCTCGCCTTTGAAGGCAGTAGGCAATTAGCGCGTGGGCATTATTCAATTAGCAGGTACTTGCTCTCTCTCTTCGTTTTTCAAACCACACGGCGTATAGCCACGTGTAGCTCTCTCTTGATCTCGCGTGGGAGTAGCCACGCCCCTTTACGGCTCGCGAACAATCGCCGAGAGGACCTCCGCGTGTCTCGAGAGAGATGAGCCCAAGGATCTGATCCCTCCCGGAGAGGGAGATGGGGCGGGAGTATACAGCAGACATGAAGTTGGGCGGATGAGAGAGAGAGGTGTAGCGCTGGAGCCGGCAGCGGCTGCGCGATCTGCACGAGCCCTCGGTCTCTGGCCTCGTGCCAGTAATGTGCGTGCGGAGACTTATTTCAGCCTCCTCTCTCTCTCTCTCCATCTCTCTTCTTATTCTTCTTCCTCTTCTTCTTGCGCCGTACGTTTCTTCGCTTATACATACTATTAATGCCTCTCGATTTTCTTGAATTTATTTCGATCCAACGTTTAATGATAATTTACGCCCGTCTCACCCCTTATACCAGCCTGAATCAACCCTTTTCGCGTTTCCATAATTTTTAATCGTTCCCACACATGCAAGCTACGCGTAGTGTTTCTTCCGTTCTCAATTACATACTCATAAACCCCTACAACGTAACGCCGAAAGCTCATTTCTTCAAATAACCCACTTGCGCGCTCTTTTATAATTCTCCGTAACGTCGGGGCGAGAGGTGGGGGAGCGGGAGCTCGCGCAAGCTCATTCCGGGCGTCGACGAGGAGGGTTTTGGCCGGAAAGGCGCCAAGTGCTCCCTAAAATACGAATCGTCAATGCCGACGCGTTTTAAGGCGCGGCGCAAAAGATACGCGCCTCCTTCTCTCTCCCTCTCTTTCTCGGTCTAGGCTTGGGCCGCATTTAGGCCTCTCTCAAGTGAGCGCGAGTTCACGCGCAGGCAAATCTCGAGTTCAACGCACGCGTAGTCCCCGCCGCCGCCGCTCCACCGAGTATAGAGTTAATTTCTCTCTCTCTCTCTCTTAACCGGTGCCGTTCGATCTTTAGCGGTGTCCCGCGGCTCGTTAAAAGCGCAAAACCCTGGCGAACGGATACGTGCACGTAAATGCATGTACATGCACACATGCCTCTCTCGGCTGGCTCGCTCTGCTGCCGGGCTTTACTGCTTCCCATTTTGTTGCCGCGCGGGCCTTTCCTTCAGCTTCTTTACGGCTACAGGAACGCCCTCGGCACTCGATATGCCTGACGGAACCTCCCCCCGTGCACCTATATGCAAGCGACAACAAATCTTTCTCTTCCCTCTTCTCTCGTGTCCCCGCATGCGAAAGAGAGAGAGAGAGAGAGAGAGAGAGAGCGAATGAGAGAGATAAAAAGAACAAGCCTACTCCGAGAGCAAAACGACAATTAAACGTCGCAGACTAGTGTACGTACAAACTCTTTTCCAAGAACGAGCATCCAATCTCCAGCTATAATTACGCAACGCGCTCGTTCGGTTAACGACGAGCAAAACGATCGCTCTCTAAGAACGCGCGCGGAGGAAAAGGTGAGCGGGGGAGGGGTTTATGCGGTCATCGATTCCGGAATACCGATCTCTCTCTCTCGCGCGCGCTTCGGCGCAGAAATAAAGACGCGGCTATACTTGCGGCGGAGCCTGATGTCAGAATGAGAGAGCCGGAAAAGTGCGGGATTAAGAAGCGTCACGTGCTGCGACGCGTATAGCAGCCCTGCAGCTCGCTCGCAGCCGGCTATAATGACCAACGTGCGCAGTGTCTTGGCTTACCGCGCGGGCCTCGCTCTCTCTCTCTCTCTGTAGCCGCGAGAGACAGAGAGCTGATTTGTATATATGCACGAACGTTGCGGTCATGGAAGGGAGGCGCGTGCGAATAAGGGACACGACGACGATGATGACGACGACGACGACGAGCCTCCTTGCCGTTTGCCACAGCCGCAAGCTCAGTCTGGTGCGTCAGTTTCTTTGGCTTTTTTTGCTTTCGGATGAGGTTTGCGTTTGTGTGGGGTCGTAAGGAGATTTGATGAGAAGACACTTGGCATTGTTCTCTGGTTTACTGTTGGCGATATTTGTTGAATTATTTTTGTTTTCTTTTAGTGGATATTGAATTATTATTTTTTTCTATCTTTTGAAGATCACGTGGATCATCGTTTTATGTAAGCTACTCTGGTTTCGGTAGTTTTTGTGATATTTATAATGTTGATGTTAGACTTAAGAATAAGCCCGTGATTCGATCGGAAAAATATTTAATTACTTGGACGCCGTTCAAGTTTTTATTTAAACGGCGTCGTCAAATAATGCCATTGGAATATATAGCTCGCCAAGGTCAGCTCTCGACCGTATTGCAAATGCTAGAATGGCGAATGATATTGTATACTCCCAGCTAACAACGAAAAAAGAAATACCAGAAGGAAGAAAGTTAAAGAGCGTCAACATTTTACGATCTTCACTTAGCACCCGGCCACTAATTCGTCCGAGGCTCTCTCCTCTTGTTTACCTCCCACGTGTGCCTTCGAAAGCTCCACGCCTTTCGAACCTGCCCACTTTTCGTTCTTTTTCAATCCATCACTCGCCCTTCGCTGAAAAACGAACAAAAAAAAACAATAATAAAACAGCGCTGGAAAAAGAGAAGCGACCGAGGGAGAGAGCGGAGAAAGAGCAGAGGTCGGCGAACCAGGCCCGTGACTTACTCCGTAAACAAACATCGGCGCCGTGAAAATAGCAGCCGGACCGGCGCAACTGCCGATCGGGCCGCGCTGTAGCGCCGAGAGCGTGGACCGCTAGAAATCCGAGCCCTTTTTGATTATTTGAATGCTCCTCGCGTGCGCGGCGCTGCCGTGGACTTGAAGAGAGAGAGTGCATTCGTATTGTTTGTATGCTCTTTCTCTCGGGGGCCGAGGTTGTATTTTTGGGTTTTACCTCGAATTCATAGTGCGTGTATATTTTTTTAAAATTTTTGTAAACATTTTTAATAGGTTCAATTGTCGAATTTAAAATGAAATGTCGACAGTTATTGTACACCTGATAAATATAAGAAGCACTCTCGTTTTATTTTCGTTTGGCTTCTGAAAATTTGAAAATCTAGACAAAAATGTGTTATTTATTTTTTCCATTTTTCTACGGCTGTCTCTAAAATTATCTTGCGGCATAAAACGGAATAACTCGGGCGAATATACGAATGTAGGGAATGCCAATATTTTCTTTAGCAATATTTTTAAAAACGAAATTCGCGGTAGGTAATTCATTCGCTTGGCCACGAGATATGAAAATATTTTTCACATTTAAAATAAAATATGAAAAAATTTGTAAACTGTAGATTAGCGTAAGTTGGCGGTTGTGTATTTAAGTTTTCTTCCGACAATTCGTTTCAGAGCGGCGAGTACCTGCGACTAAAAATTCTGGACATACAGCCGGAATTAACGAAGTTGGGCGCCACGGTTGAGGAGGCGACTAAACTCTTGGATGCCCATAACGAAGTACTTATTCGCCTGCAGGTTAGCAATTGTGTTTTAATACATCACTTCAAAACAAACTTTTATTAAAATAAAATTGAACTTGAAAAACCTTTTTTATTTTGCAGAGCAAACAGAGTCCCGTGGACGAATTATGGAGGCAGGCCGACCAAGTTATAGCGACGCAAAAGCCAAAGGCCGAGGTTTACAAAGCGATGGCGGATACACTTAGCACCGCTTGGAAGGACGTGAACGATCTGCTGGAGCGTCGGAAGCAGCTACTCGAACGAAACGTCTATTTCCAATGGTACACATGCTCATATACATACTAAATCATCCCTGCCATCATTGCAAAAGGTAAAAAAAACCCCGATAATTTTGCAGCCGAGCGGCGGAGTGCAAGGAGCGCATGCGAGTGCTGGAGGTGGCGTGCAACGACGGCCACCTGCCGATCGAAATCGAGTCGGTGAAGGCGCAGCTGAAGAAAATCCACGAGCTGCGCAAGACGATGCTGGAGACGCTGATGGGGGCGCTGAGGGAGGGCAAGGTCCTCCTCGACAGCGTGCGCGAGGTGGCGAGCGAGGGCAGCCTCGACTCCCGGCCCGATCGCATAAAGGCCGACGCGGAGAACGGTAGGATGGCGAAACGAGCCGCTAACCCGATTAACGCGAGTTTAACGAATCGCTAACGAGCCGCATCTCTCTCTCTCGCACAGCCGCGCACAGAGTCGAGGCTTGGCTGGAGGAGCTGCACGACCGGCGCCGCGTCATCGAGCAGTTGTTCCGCGGGCGCAAGGCCCAGCTCGAGCAGTGCCTCGGCCTCGCCCTCCTCGCTGCCGATCTCAGGGAGCTCGAGGACGAGCTTGCACGACGAGCCCACTCCTTGGCCGCTGGGGGCGATCATCTCGGCGACTCGGCGGCCAGCGCTCAAGTACTAAGGGCTGAACTCAAGAAACTACAAGCTGAGGCTAAGGTGGGTCTGACAATGCCGGCGATTTTGAGAAGTTACTCTGATTTGCGTATATCGCTTTTTTTATTACAAAAAAAAAAATTGTTACAATTTTTGTCTATGCTGCGTTCAACGACAAAACGTGATAATTCATAATTATGAATTTTTTTTATTGAGGAAATACATTTGAAATTAGTGTGTCAGCGGCAAATTTGAAATTCGTATCTTTGTAAGCAGCACCAAAAAGAAACTTGGCACGCACGTGTTTAGCCTGCTCGTATAATGGATATTTCGTTTGGTCAATTTAAAGTCTTGTTTTTTTTTCTTCTCGGATCGGAAACAATGGCAGTCATTATGCGGATTTTTTTTCTTCCTCGACATCGCGAGCGAGACAACTAGTCGTGTTCTTTTTTTTTCTATTCCTCTATGCACTGAGATCACATACATCTTCCGTTATTTACGACGTTATAACAAGCCTACTTTTAGAGTAGTGACATCATTCGATTTACAATTTGCGACTATATAGGCACACGCAGACAGACAGAGAGCCCTATCCGTTCTTGAAACGTTGCAGAAACTTCGGCTTCGACGCGTTGTAACTTTATGATCTATTAAAATGTATGACTAAATTTATGTGTGTGCCCCCATAGCCGTCCGAGAGCTCTACCACTTGTCCGCCGGTTAAAAATAGTCAATTCTCGTACATGTCCTTTTAAAGATTCGTCCGATTGTTCATTTGAATCATCTTTTATCCGTCAATTTTTTTTTTCAAAATCAAAAAGAACATCCAATTACGCAAGCTTTGCCAACATCGGCAAATATTCATCCCCACTACCGAGCACTACCATAATACTTGTTTCTCCCATTTTCGCAGGACTTCCAGGACCGAGCCATTAAAATAACGAAGCAGACCGAGCAGCTGGTATCTTCGGGCCACTTCGCCGGCGAGCAGGCTACCGAGCAGGCGTACGCGGTACTCAGCGTCGCTGCCGATTACGTAAACGATCTCGACCAGTACGAGCTTTTGCTTAATCGCGCCAAGACGTTTTTCGAGTCTGCCCAATCGGTACGATTGATCGTCTCTAATCACATGATTTTGTATAAAATTGAAAAAAAAACAAATGGTTAATTTTACATTTCCAGGTTTTCACCAAATTCGATCAGCTTGAGATTCAGTTGGCGACGACGGAGCATCCGGCGCGTTCTCCAGGCCTCGCTCGTCTCCACGCCCAGTCCGTCAAGACCTTGGAGGACATAACGCTCGTGCCCTTGACAGAGGGTCACGCTCTTCTCGAGATCACAGGAAGAGGAGCTCCCGGTGCCGAGGTAATTCTATACGCCTTTTTGCCATCTTCCTTTTGTTTCAGTCCATTGTTATACCTATGCTCGATAATTATATACTTAACGATAATCATTTTGCTCAGGGTGTGAGGCGCACGGTCGAGGAGATCGAAGACCGAAAAATCCGCTTGATCGAGCGCTGCACGGCTCATCGCGAGGAGAACGTGCGCGTGTCGCGCTGCCTTACCGATTTTCTCGACAGGTATGAAGAACTGTCGAATTGGCTGTCGGGCAGCGTCGAGACTTTCCTGAGAGGCCATCAAGATATGGGCAGCGACTATTCCGCGGCCCGAGAGTTCTACAGGGTATAAATTATTCTATTGCAATAAAAACAATCAGAGTTATATGATATTCGTATTGAATCTGTCGTTTTTGCATCACAGCTTCACGAGCAGCTCCTAGCCGAATTGGACAAACGAGAGAGCGAGGTGCAAGTGCTAGAGCGCGAGGTCGTACCGAGAGAGGTGCTCGATCGGCTGGCCGCGTCCGAGCGCGCCGACGTGTTCGACAAGGTCGAGGCTCTGCGCAGCTCGTGGACCATGTCCCGAAGCGCCCTCGAGGCGCGCTTGCAGCTCGCCGCGATGTACGTCGACTTCCATCAGTCGGCGACCGAGCTCGAGCGCGAGCTCGACCAGATCGAGCTGGAGCTGCGCGAGCACGCGAGCGACATGGACGACGCCCAGATGAGCGAGTTAGAGAGAATGTGGTCGAATCTCCAGCCGCGCTACTCCAATCTCACCAGCACCGGCAAGAAGTTCCTCGATGAAAGCGCCAAGGTGAGTTTCGTAGTATCGATCGATCATGCGGCACGTTGATTGGGCTTGAGCTTATTTTTTTATGTGACATCTATTGCAGATCGTTGACTCGTACCTCTACGTGCCACGTGCCTGCCACTGCATCGAAACGATCATCGACAAATTCAAGAATCGACAGTTTAGCGTTACGCAAAAGTACGAGAGCATGATAACGACGGTGACGATAAAGAAGGAGCTCAGAATCGAGCAGGAGAAACGATTGGAAGAAAGCGCAAAGGTACGGTGAAATTCGTTCGTAGTTACATCGATAAGCTCGAGGAGTGGCTGTATTAAATGGCTTGTGCTTTTGGTATTCAGACGATACAATGGGTGTCCACGTTCAGGGAGCAACTCTATCCCGTGATCACTTGCGAATCGACGAGACCCCAGGATATTCTGAAAAATCTCGAAAGTTCCAGGATGAAAATTCTTCCCGAGTTGAACAACGCGGTAATCGAATTGGAAGCTAAGATGAAGAGCTTTGACAGTTACGAAACGAAGGGTAAAGGCATTTTATTGCGCTGTCAGCCGTATCTGTCAGTTCAAATATTTTACCTTTCTTTCTAATTTCAGATGACGACTTTAAAGTCGAAATAAAGAAAAAGTTAGCTCAAGTCTCCGAGAAACTCCGGTCAACGACATCGGACTACCAGAGCCTCCTAGATGATCTCACGACTGTATTCGAGAAATTATCGCAGGTGTGTACGCAGCGAGTATAGCTTGCACGCTATATCTCCTCTTTAAAACAGCTAGATCTAAATTCACTGAAACGAATGGTTAAACAGGTAGAGCAAGAGATAAACGCCAAGCGCAAGAGCGATGGTGCCTCGCCGACTCTCAACCGAGAATCGCTGCACGAGGTGCGCTCGCTTCTCGAGCGCCTCGAGACCTTCAGCAAGACCACGTCCGAGCTGTTCAAGCTTGCGAAGCACGAGTCCGAGCGAGCGATCATCAAGGTGCAGAGCCTCGAGCCAGCCGAGCCGGCGCATCAGGACATCGACAAGCTCAACCAGGCCTTCCGCACGACGGTCGAGAGTTGGAACAGCTATTCTACCACAGCGAGGCAGAGGCTCCAAGAGCGCCTGGACTTTTGTCTCTTTGGCGACGATCTTGATAAGATCAACGCGGAGCTGCGCGATCTTGCCGATCAGCTGAGCACCATTACCAGCTGGATAGGCGAGAGCCTCACCTCTGCCAACGGGGCATCCGAGGCTTTTGTGCAGTTTGAGAAGACCCTGGATGTAAGATGATTTTCATCTGTGATTCTTGGTTGGATTATTAATCTGTTGGGTATTTTTGCAGATGTTGGAACAGCGGATCACGGAATTTGTGCGGGACACGGAAGTCGGGGCTGGAAAGTACTTGCCGAAAATCCAGAACGAGCTGCAAGGCCTGCAGGACAAACTACTGACCCTAAAGAATCTCACCGGGGAGACGAGGAAGAAAATCGACTCGAGCATCGACTACTTCGAGGAGTTGGAGAAGGCCAAGGAGTGGTTTAAGGAGGGCAGCAAGCTCCTCATCGTCATAGCGCGCAAGGCCACGTCGGTCAAGACTCCCGACGACGCGACCAAGCTTCTCCGAGACATCGACGACTTTTTGAAACCGGGCGAGGAAAGACAGGAGCAGCGGATCGAAAAGATCCGCGATCTATCCACCCAAGTGTTTGGTAAGTCTCATCTCTGAAGAATCATATGGATTATGATCAGGATGATGCTAATATTGAGATGTGCACCGGCACAGGTACGGACCGTCTTCCGCAATTCAACGAGCTCGTGGTGGAGAACCGAGAGATGCTGGACTCGTTCGCGGTGATAAGCTCGGAGCTGAGGACCCTGGCGGAGAATTTGCGCGGCGCCGAGGAGCTGCGCGAGCGCCTCGAGCGCGAACGAGACGAGGCGGACGCTCGGCTGCGCGAGGCCCGGGCCGAGGCCAGTGCGGCCCAAGCCGCAGCCGAAGAGGCCGAGCACAAGCGCAAGCTCGCCGAGAGCCTCGCCCAGGAGAGGCTCGAGCGAGCGGCCGAGGAGGCGAGGCAGCGGGCACTGCTCGAGGCCGAGGCCGCACGCCTGGCGGCGAGTGAACGGCATCAGGTGGCGAGCTCGGCTGTTCAGACCGACGAGAGGCCCAGCGTTGAGCGGAGCACGACGACTGGACTGATGAGCGAAACCGTCACCGAGACTATATCCAAGGAGGTTCACGTTGTTCAGAGGGTAAGAATGGACTGTTAATGATTAGGGGGCTTATTGGAATTTTGGAGGATGAAATAATACTCTGGTGAATTTTGGGAAGACATACTTGTGTGTTTTCTCGAAATTTGAATATCTGAGCGTCGGGTATTGCCAGAATAGAATGTCGTCCCAAAATTTCAATTGACCACTCGCGAGATTATATTCGCGCTCTCTTAAACCGAGACAATAAATATCTCGCGAACGCATACACACACACACGCCTACGCGCAACACATGCAAATCAACGACTCTAAACAATTGCAGTCAGAAATAGAGGAAAAGCACATTTCGACGGTGAAGCAAGAGGAGGAGAAGGAGAAGCAGCCGGAGCTTAAGCCACAGCAGCAGCCGCAAGAGCCAATAATAGAAAGAGCCGAAATCGCGGGAGAAGAGACGACGATTTCCCAGGAACAGTCGGACCAGCAACTACCATCGACATCACCACTACCACCATCCGTCGTGGACGACGAGGCGCCAAGCAAGCCCGAATTCACGACACCCTTGTACGACGCCACGATACAGGAGGGCGAGCGATTCACGTTCGAGTGCCGGGTGACGGGACGACCCAGGCCGGAGATTAGTTGGTCCAAGGACGGCGTCCCCATCGTCAATAATCCGGACTACGCGACGAGCTACGAAGATGGCCGCTGTACTCTGACCATCGAGGAGACATTTGCCGAGGACTCGGCAAAGTTCAGCTGCAAGGCTAAGAACGAGCTCGGCGAGGCTGATACCGAGGCTGTGCTCACGGTTAAAGGTATGTATATTTAGTTGGTACTACTCTTTTGTTATTGACGCGATGAACGTTGAAATAATTGTCCATTGATTTCCGTCAGAAACGTCACCGGAAGAACAACTCAGTCCGCCGGTGTTCGTGAAAGAGCTGTCGTCGTCATTGGCTTACGAGGGGGCGGAGCATCAGCTGGAGTGCAAGGTCCAGGGCAATCCCTTGCCAACGGTTCAGTGGTTCAAGAACGACGTCAACATCGACAACTCGCCGGACTACGTGACGACCTACAACAACGGCGAAGCGATACTGAGGTTCGAGGAGGTCTACTTCGACGACCAGGGCGTCTACACGTGCAAGGCCAGCAATCGCATCGGCAATGCCTCTACCTCTGCCAGGCTGATCGTACAACGTAAATGAATCTTTTTGCGAATTTGTTCATCTTGACAAATGACCGTCACTTGATCAAGAGATTCAAATATTTACTGCATTCCCGTTTCAGCAATACAACCGCAGAACAAGTTCCTCTTCATGGAGATACCGAGGATCGTTCAGACGCCGGAGAACGTCACGGTTCTCGCTGGTGAAAAAATCCAGCTGGAATGCCAAGCTAGTGGGACGCCCCCGTTCTCCTATCTCTGGACGCGCGAGGGTGAATTTTTGGATGACGTTAAGACCATACAGGTTAATATACCGTCATACATGCGATATTGCGCGATTCTAGGCCCATAAACCATGATAATCTTGTATCATTCCGAGCGTGAGAAAGTTCATCAGCGCACACGTGCGTGAAAAGCTATAAAAGCTCTGGCGTGTGGCGCCGCCGCTGAGATGAGCCCTTAGCCCATTGGCCCCGGGTCACCTTCTTCCTATGCATACACGTCCGTCTAAATTAGTATTCCAATCGTCGTTCGTCGTTCATCGTTCTCCTACTTAATACCTTCCTCCTTTGCACCTCGCGCTCATCCCTTCTATTCTTAGCCGCTTCCTCCGGAGCTCTACCTCTCTCTCTTCATCTCGTGCGCTCTCAGCCCGCAAATCGAGCGTCGTTAAAGCTCGTGTCTGCATCCAAAAGGCGCATCATGATAAAGACAAGCTTACGTATGGCGGGGGGAAGGGAGGGAGAAAGCAAACAAGGGATAAAAAACAAAGGGAACATGAGAATGGGAGATGACGAGAGAAAGAGAGAGAGAGAGCCCTTTGGCTAAAGCGCAAGCCCCGGGTGTGTCGGCAGATCGAGTCGGACGAGGCGGCCGGCCGGAGTAGCCTGGTACTGCTGGAGGCCTACCCGAGGGACGCGGGCAGGTACGAGGTGACGGCGCGCAACGCGGCCGGTGCCGCCAGCGCCGGCTGCGACGTCACCGTCAAGGTCAAGCCCTTGCCCTCGGACTCTACGGCCAGCGATTCCGAGCCGACTGCCGTCGCCCCGAGCGCCGTCGAGCAGGCGCCATTGCCGCCAGGAAGCCCGACCACGACAACGACCATGAGCCCGGCACCAGCCACACCCCCGAAACCATCGACCCCGATCGAGACGACGACCACGACCACGAGCACAACGACGACAACGACGACGAAGATCGCAGATCGCGATATGGAGCCCAAGGCGCCGAGGATACAGTTGCCTCTCAAAGACAACAGCGTTGCCGAGGGTAGCAGCGCCAGGCTCGATTGCGTCATCGTTGGACAGCCCGAGCCGGAGGTATAATCTCGGCTCTTTTCTTTTAGTTTTATTTTTTGTTTGTGTCCATTTATAACTTCAATTAGCTGTAATTGGATGGATATTGTTCGTATGTATGATAAAAATTAAGATTTTTAAAAGGTTTAAAAATAAGGTACATAGAGCTCTGTCGTATTTTGAGCGTAACGCTAGTCATAATTAGATTCGAACCTTTAGGCTTACTAAAAATAGAACTTGTTGTGTGTCGGTGCTTGTTTGATACCAATCACAGATCGTTATACGATGCATCAATTGATTTATCGATTATTTCATTTCTGTTTAAAAATTTGTTTATTTTTTCGATAATATTTCGACCGAGAGTACTAAAGCTGACTTGAAACATCGCGTTTCAGGTGATCTGGTACCACAACGACAAACCAGTAAAGGAATCTGCCGATTTTCAATTGCTCTTCCAAGGCGACAGGTGCTCGTTGGTAATCCACGAAGCTTTCGTCGATGACGCTGGCGTTTACAAAGTCGTTGCTATTAACACCGGCGGCGAAACGTCGAGCGAGTGCACACTAACCGTTACTCGTAAGAATAAATTTGCATTAATTACTTCGAACCGAACTGTTACATAGAAAACAACATGAAATACACAGAAAATATACAGAGTAAGGTTGTTTTTCAAAGCGCACGTAACGATTTCCTTCGTATACCGTGATCAACGTCATTTAATTGCGTGTTTTATGTTTTTTTAATTTTTACATCAGACATTGCGCATTAATTTACTAAAGTTGCCTCTTATTAAAAGTCAAACAATCAAATTTACAAACTCATCAGTCCAATTAAAAAGAAAAGAAAAGTTACATTAAAATTAAAGTTCAGCCATCGCACACTTACATTCACGAACCCAAAACACAGCACCATAATCTCCAAACACAGCGCCGGCATATTATAACCGAAATTAACCAACGACTAACGACGTACCCCCGCACCCCCCCAATACCCAATTAACAGCCCGAGCACTCGGCGCAACGGAAAGCCCGCCAAAGTTTGTGCGGCTGCTGAGCGACCTGCTGATCGCCGAGGGCGAGGAGACGCTGCTGGAGTGCGCGGTAACGGGCGAGCCGCGTCCCGTGGTCGCTTGGTACCTCAACGGCGAGCTCGTGCAGGAGAGCGAGAGGGTACGGGCGTCGAGCGAGGCTAGCAGCGGTGCGAGCCTCCTGCGGATCTCGCCGACTCTGCCCGCCGACAAGGGCAACTACACGGCCAAGGCGACCAACAGCGTGGGCGAGGCCAAGTCCTTCGCCAAGCTCACGGTCAAAGTCCTCGCCCAAGACTTTGCCCGGCAGCTTAAGGACGAGCAGCAGCAGAACGCCCAGATGGAGGAGAAGCTCATCGCCCCGGTGTTCAAGCAGCCCTTCGACGGCAGCCGCCTCGTTAACCAAGGCGCACCCACCAAGTTCGAGTGCATCGTCGTGGGAAAACCAGCGCCTAAGGTTGGTCCACGCGAATCTATACCCCCCTTTTTTCTATATTGCTTTTGTGGCGAGAGATTTGGGGGGAATTTGTAAAATATGCGCAAATCGGTTAATCTCTCGTGACCTACTTGATCGTTATTGAGACGTGTACTTCGCTGGCCAATTATCGGACGCCTAATTACGGACGAAGAAAAAAATCATTCTAAATCCGTGCGACGTTTGCGCAACCGCTTTTCGTGCAAAAAAGAAAAGTTAGACGAACGGGGCCAAAACGTTGGAGTTCGGGTCACTTGGTCACTTTCCCGCAGCCAGGGTCAATTTTAATTGGTGCGGAGCGCAACGCGTGCGTCTACGGAGCGCATTTCGAGAACAAAACGCACGCGCGCGCTTCTTATTCTCGAGATGCAACTAATGCCAAAAATCGTTGGCCATTTCTGCCTTAGCGATCATCAGAGAAAATTTTCCTTAAAACCCACGAGATCCAGTCGTAATCGAGACTCGGGCGCGGATCTATGATTCTCCTGCTATTTATTGTTTTGCTCGTTGTCGTAAGTCCTTATATCGACCTTTTAACGCCAACAAGAAATTAAGCGCATTCATTTCGAGCAAGTAAAATTTCTATTGTGTTCGATCGGAAAGTAAAGGTGTTCGGTGTCTGGATAAAAATATGGTATAAGGCATTGCGTAACACGCGCGCGATCGCCTTAGCGGTTTTCGAGCATGTGTGCGCGTATGTGTGCAATCAACTTCGAAGAGCAGCATTCCAGAATGCCGCCAGTGACCTACATTAATAGTTGAAAAGTGCATTTTCGAACAGACCGCTGATCTCAGTGTTATTCATCCGTTAAGGCTGGCTTGCGCCAAGAACTAGTGCCGCGACGACAATATAATCCATCGGTTTCACTTTCTAAATATTTGTTTTTATTTTTGATTTTTGTTTTCTCTCTTTTCCCAAAAAAGTCGAATTACATTATAAATCGCGCTATTCTATAAGCTCGTTCGAAAACTCATATTTATTTTTGAAAAAATAATTTTCCTATTAAACACGCATTCTAAAATCAGCGATGCGCGTTGGTGGTAATTTAAAAATATCGTCTTATGCATTCTATTTCGAGAGTTTCAACGGCGCTCGTTCGAAACGTCTAACCGTTTCTTTTTGTCTTTAATCATCCAACCCAACAAAGCCAACGGCAATCTTAAAGATTTTCATCCTTACAATACACGTCCGCGATTCCTCATTGATTACCTCATCGATTACCCAACCGAGTGTAGCTCTTTAGCATTCATTAAACGAATTCGACTTGTATACCTTGCGCAGATTCAATGGCTCTTCAACGAACGACCTGTTCACGGAAAAGATTTTCTCGTCTCCGTGAGCGGCGATCGACAGGTGCTGACCATACCGGAAGTCGGACCAAGTCACGCGGGCACCATCTCCTGCCTCGCCGAGAATGCAGCGGGCAAAGCCGTCTGCGAAGCAAAAATCCAAGTTGGTAAGTCGAGAAAATAAATTTGTGTTTTTGGCAGTCGAGGGGATAACATATCGAGGCGATCGGTTAGATGTATAAGCCGATAGCTCGGTATAATTAGACGCGAGAGCGCGTTTGTCGAGCCTAATAAAATCTCCGTGCGGTTGAACGTTAACTGGTTGATTCCTCGTAAATCATTATACTACGAGAGAAAGAAGAAAAATAAGTCATCAATGTTTATGCGATAATTATAATGCTCGAAGTAGGCTCGTCGAAATAATTCAGACGCGGGGGGCAGAATAAGCCAATGGTGGGTATATCCTACGGAGAAACATAAAGAGTTAACGCGTTCCCGGAAAGGCCCCCCAATGAATAAACATGATCGGTGTGCGGTGTCTGCCTTGCGAGCGAGCTCGCGAGCTCGATGTAAAAATCGTCCTGATCGCATATACAGTTGTAAAAAGATGAAGAAGAAGACAGCAGCGGGAAGCTGCGCGCAGCACAGGCACACAACGATCGCTCTTCTTTTATACTTTTTCTTTTACACGCGAACGAAAGAAACTAGACGAGCGAGAGAGGAAGAGAGAGAGATGGCAGTGCGCGCGTGTTAGGTCGTCTTTTACTGCTTTTACCAACAACCAAGAGAGAGAGAGAGAGAGAGAGAGAGAGAGAGAGAGAGAGAGAGAGAGAGAGAGAGAGAGAGAGAGAGGAGAAACGGGGTTGCGGGCCATCGGCGAATCGAAAATAACGTCGAACTACTGGGGTACAACGGTGCCACGCGAGTTATTAATACCCCGCGTTTCGTTTTGCCTCTCCCCCTCTCCCCCCCCCCCTTGCTCTTCATTCACCGGTCTATACTGCAGCGTCGATTTTCACGCGCGAGCCGATTACAAAATTGTCGTTTTACGACGAGCCGACATCGGCCGGGAGGATAAACGATCAAGCGATGATTCACTCGAGATTTCCGTTTCTTTTTCGTCTATTTCGCTCGTTTGTTTAGCCGCCGTCTTTCATAAATCGAACTTTTCGAACGTGCTGCGCGTGCTCGAGTAGAGAGTTCGAAGCTTAAATATAAGCTTTTTTTTGGAGGGGAAGAAGGAAAGGGGAGTTTTAATGTGTTGTATGACACGTTTTTTTTCTCTCTCTTTCTCTCGAGCTTTAAAATTGAAAATGGAATTTTATTTGTGTCATTTATTTTTATTTACTTTTAATGCGTTTAAATAGGACGCTAAGATATTTCATTATGAGCTTTCTAGGACTCCTCGCGCGCGCGAGTTGTAAGCCGCGTGGATTACAGATGTCGTCATTAATTTAAGACCTAGGAATTGCACTTTTAATTTTTCTCGATGTCGTTGTTTGGGTGTAAAATTGAGAGCGCGTAACGGAAAAGTAAACAAAACTCACCTTGTTTCTCTTTATTACTTTTGTTTACAAATTGTCTCGACTGATAAACATTAATTTGATTAAATTTTTATTTATACTTTTTTTGGGATATCTTTATATCAATTGTTATCATATTATAAAAAAAAATTCAGTTAAGAAAAGTAACACCAACTATACTGTAGAATCTCAGTCTTGCCGCCTTACCATACACGGCTTTTTCTACTGAAACGGTCGTGTTCTACTGATTTAGTTAATCTTATTAACCCTATTTCATTTTTCAAACGAGTCACGATCGCCAAATAGTTATTCAATTCAACATTATTACGTTACCTCTTTTCAACCATCTAATACATTTTTACATAAAAAAAAAAAGAAGAAAAAGGAACGACCGCTTTATTTTAAAACAAAAATTCCTCTTAATTTCAACATCGCATTATCTCGGATCCATCGCCGACGAGTAGGTATATACGCAGTGGAAACTCTTAGCCGCGAAAGAGACGAAGAAAATGTAGTCGCGAGAAAGAGGGAGAGAGAGAGAGAGTTGTTCTCCCCACATCGTCGGTCCAGCAGTAGCAGCAGTAGCAGCAGGTCGGGAGGTGGACGAGTCCGCGTAAGCGCGTCAGAGTGACGGAGTCGCGCGGCGAGTTCGAAGCAGCGCGCTGCTGTGGCTCTCGAGTGCGCGCCACTGCGCTGGAACATAGGGAAGTGTAGGTGACAAACGCGAGAGAAAATTCACGTTGTATTTTCGGCCGCGTGTTTTAATCGGACACTGCGTTATTCAACTCTCTCGGTAGCACTACACAGCCTCGCGAGTGTTGGTTCTGCCTGGGCTTGTTAAGAGCGCAGGCAGTGTAGAGGGACACGTGCTTGTTTTTTCTCGTAAGTACAACGAGGGTACATCGAGAGATAGAGGGAGAGAGAGAGAGACAAAGCATCGGAATAGGGATATATATGCAGCCAGGCGGCAGAGAGCTGACGCAAGCTCGCGGGAATTGAAATCCGAGCCAAGCGCATCAGCGGCAGCGGCTAGCGAAGTCGGCGAATTTAAAATTTAATTGGCCGGAGCCGAAAGAAATCGAACGACCCGGGAGAGAGGAGAGAGCGAGCGATAGCTCTCCTCGGTTATAAGCGAACCGAAGCACCGCAGGAGGAGTCAGTCTCTGAATCGTGCGCTAAGTTACGCAGCGGCAGGTGTAATTCACTGCGTCTGCGAGTAGCTTTACACGCGAAAGAAGAAGAGATAGATAGAGAAGAGAATCAAAAGAGGCAGGTAGGCGGGATGTAGCAGAGTCGATGGTCTATTCCGAGCCTTTTTGCCTATGCCCGCAAGCGCGAGAGTCCGAACGCTCGGACAGCTATATCTCAGTGGCTCACATATCGATACGTGAAGGTTTCGTGTAAAGTGCTGGTGATGCTTTGGTGCGCTGGCTTTGCCGGCCTCTGCTGCTCGTCTCTCTGCCGCGGCGACTCTGCTGCTAATTTTGTCAGTGGGATATATGCTGGTGTCCGTGCATTTGAACTTTCGAAGAGGGAAGGCCCCAGCGTGCGCGCCGAAATAGCGGAGAGAGTGAGATAGAGGGAGAGAGCTTGCAAGCTGCTGCGTCAAGTCTCACGAGCGAGGGAAGCCGACCTGGCCGACTTTACCTTACGTAATCCTGTGCGCCGAGAGAGAGAGAGAGAGAGAGAGAGAGAGAGAGAGAGAGAGAGAGAGAGTAAGGGAGAGAGGGATATAGAGGGCCAAAAGGTGCGTGCGCGCGGCCGCGCGCGGAAGAATGCCCTAGCCGGCTGGCGCCGCCTCGACGACGCGGGGCTTTTACGTGCACCGAGCGACAAGCTTTCACGCCCGCGGCTGCGCCGTCTCCTTTCAGTGCTGATTTTCGGCTACAACGGAGAAGGCCAGCTTAAGGTACAGACGCGCGTTTGAAAAATTCGGGAAGGCGAGGAGGTGTATCGAGTGATATGTGAATGTTGCCTTTGTTTGGGAATAAATAGGGGGGCCTATACTCTCTGGGGCTTTTGGCGAATTTTCGTGCCGATGATTCAGTTTGCCGGTCATCCTTGCCTTGACTGAAAATCTCTCTCAGACTTTACCGCTGATGCGATTAAAAATAACCGGATTTGAATGCACTGGACGTGCGATAGTTGTGGCATTCCGAGAATATGCGATTATCGTAACAGAGTGTGCACGTAGGCAGAGTCAAGTGGTGCGTGCGCCTCTCTCTCTCTCTCTTTCTTGCTCTCGATTGATTTGCAAAATTTCAGTCTCAAGGTTGGCTTTATTTAGGAATCGAGTTAATTGTTGGATGACCCGCTGTGTTTAATTAGAATCTAGAATGGCTAATAGTCCGCAGCGCTTCTACTTTAACGCGTTTGTAAAAATAAGGGAATTAGTCGAGAATGACGGGGCTTTCTAAAATTGTCCTATTGTCGTTAGAACGAGTTTCGGAATTCTTCTAACGCGACGCGTTGTGGATTACAATGAAAACTTGGGGAGTAGTAAATTTAAAAATAGTTAATCGCTAGAGGAAGAACACGAAAATCGTTTATTTGGTATTTTCATGGAAGGCTAAAATTGCGTAAAGTTGAGTTTTTGCATGTTTTCGTTTGTTTGTTTAATTTTACTGGCTTTTTAAGCCGAAAATTAAAATTGTAAACAATAACGCTTTGAGTTTTCACGAGAACTGTCAACGCCTTTCTTCGATTGATTAATTTATATAGCGATTCTAGGATTTCTCAGCTAATATAACGGATCGTTTTGAAAATGGGCCAATAAATATTTATTCTCGAAAAATAAACTAGTTTTCATTAATTGAAAAATTTTAATTTGAATTTATGTCGTTTAAAAACGTACAAAGTATGACAACGCATACAAAAGTCGAATAAATTATTCAGCGAGACATTTCATTGGATGTGCAATATTTATTTAAAAAACAAAAAAAAAACGCCAGAGACACGTGGCATAGATAAAATCCGTTGCAATTACAAAGAGACGCTTAGGTATATCACTTACGCCTGTAAATATGATAAAAAGCCTATTAACTCGCAAACAGTTAATTACGTGCTGCTAATTACTAGCAAAGTAACGGCCGCGCGAGTAGACAAGCACGACACTTTACGAGCGTGTTTGGGAAATCCGAGCGGCAGGTTGAAAAGTCCGACCAAGCGCCCGCTTTGGCTGGACCAAATGGTATAGGGAGGGGGAGGATTCGGTAGTCGGCTTGAATTTCTCGCTCCAGATAGCCGTGCATTCTCAAATCTGTATTTATCTGAATTTATTTGCGCGATATTTTGGAGTGAGGCCAACCCACCCGAAGTCTCGCCCCGCGCTTCGTCACCGTTCGCCTTGTGGCGGCCGCGGGCGCGTGCGAGGGGAGGGGGCACACGCGCGTATAATATTTCGAGGGGCATATAGGAAGAGCGGAAGAGCACGACTACCTGCAGGCAATGCGAGGATGGATCATTGACAGCTTGGCTCGCGATTCTTTAGAGATGCTCGCGTAGATCCGGTCGGCCACAGATTTTTTCCTAGCTCTTATGGTATCTTATCTTGGTCTTATGGTACATATCTTGGGTTTTTTTTTAAATTTCTTTTAGAAAAATTAGTAGGCGAAATGAGTAACTCGACAACTTCGACTCAGCCGCGTGTATTTATATTTGTTTCGCATCAGCAGAGGCTGTGTAATGGCACGTCTTTTTTTAGCGTTAGCAAAATTAAACTCGCGGCATATAAGTGCGAGTGGATTTTGTGGGCAAAGAGGCCTCTGTCGGTCCGATTAACCCATGAATCTCGCTGTGTATCTCTTGGGTGGATTTTAACATATCTCGGCTATATCTGGAAAATGCACTTACATTACACTCAATGTGCCTGCCTCTCGCCGTGCAAGATTAAACGTGTTATGATACCGTGATTTAAGGTACAGGCGTTCGCACTCTCGATATATTTTGATAATTCATTCCCATAAATATACTTATAATTACATTTTTTTTCTAATTGTGCAATAATTTACTTGCGATTTCTATGAAAAAAAAATCTTTATAATATCATCACGTAATCATTGCAAGTGAAACATCAAAATCTCGTAAAATATCCGAATAAATCGAATGTAATAATAGAGGCTCGATCAAAAGCGCAGTTCTACGTAATATAATTCGAGAGAAGTAATCTTGCAGCTCGTGTGAGCTATCGAAACATCTTAATAAAATCACGCATTAACACGCGCGGCATCTGAACGACCACTAACAAGGCCGATAAATCGCAAGAACGCGCTCTCGGGGTTATAATAGCGGCGTTTGCCGATTGCACAATTGTCGAATTCCATTAACCAAATTATAATGGGTGTAGCTTCGGGAGAGAGAGACGCAGGCCCTAGGCCCGCAGACGGAATAGTTGCACGGCACCAGCAGGTGTGATTGCATGCTCTCTCTCTCTCTCTCTCTCTCTCTCTCTCTCTCTCTCTCTCTCTCTCTCTCTTTTCGAGCTCATCATTTGACGAATCAGGCCGTCTATTTTCGCTCCGGCTGTAGCTCAGGCCTCAAGGGAGCTCACGAGAGCGTAGGCTAGTCATTGCCGGTACTGCTGCCGCTTATTCCTCCGTGGCTTTTTCCAACGATCGGGTTGATCGAATTCCAAGGATTGATGATTTAACGATTACAGCGTCTGTCGATTCTAACTTGCGCCGAGGGTGGGGGGGGCTGACTAAAAAAAGAGAGCCAAGGGGTGGAAGGACAAAATAAGCGAGAGAATGATGATGCGAGGGTTGAAAATGCACAGGTTGAGATTGGAGGCGGCGCGTGGATAAGTAAAATAGGTGAACTTTTAAATTAAATTTTTTATCTAAAGAAAAGAAAACGATGAATTTAGGTTTTTCAACAGGAACGAAATAAAAGATTTTTTTTCTTTATTTTAATACTAATTCCAACTAATGGAAATTATGAAAAAAAAAATTAATAAAGTGACCGAAAGAATGTCGATTGAAAAACGCGTGCTCAATTAACAAAGCGTATAATGTTAATGACACGTGCTAAGTGTAACGAATAACGTAGGCGTCATTTAATGGTTCAATGTGTCAACGTACACCCACAAGTATAACGTTCGTTTGTTTATCAATGCCAACAAATTTGCAGCTACTAAGTATTTTTTTCATTTTCATTATTTTTAACAATGTAGCGTCCCGCACTTAACTAAAATAACAGTCGGACTCAAAATAAGAAAGAGAGAGAGAGAGAGAGAGAGAGAGAGAGAGAGAGAGAGAAAAGAAAAACAATTTTCCCTTGACAAGGACAGCCTTACTGTCAATCCCGAGCCAAAATTCGTTACTTCGTCCGTCTGTCTGTCTCTCTTTCTCTCTCTTTAACTCGCTTACTCTCCGTCTGACATACAAATGTGTATCGTTCTATTGATAAATCAATTAATCATCATGACGTCTCATCGGGTCTACAGGTAGAGGGATCGAGGCGGAGGAGGGGCAAATTGAAACGATCCAAGTGCCTGCCGCAACCGCCGAGATGCAGGCCTCGAGCAGTAGTGACAAGTACTTCGTGAGCGAGAAGTCGAATTCGGCCGAGGGCGGTCTCACCGACAGCCAGACCATCACCAAAACGACCTCGTCGATTATGGAATCCTCGACGACCCACACCTCCACGAAAAAGGAATACATCACGACGACGAGCTCCTCGACATTGTCCAGCTGTCCTCTGCATCAACCTGCCAATTTGTGCGTCAAAAAGACCTCACAAAGCTCGGATTACTCGAGTGCCTACAATGGAGGAGCCCCGGTCGTACAGGTTCGTTTTACTAATGGCTTTTTGTTATATTGAGTGAAAAATTTGAAAAAACAATTGATTGCTTATTTTCGAAAAGTGCTGGTGACATATTAATTAAAACTGGTATTTTATGATAGTCCCACAAAATTGAAGAGTTCGAGCGGATAATACAAGATGCGCCAGGTGAAATTCGCCAGGAGAAAACCACAATCGTCACGCAAGATTCAGGGGGCACGACCCAAAAAGAATGCAAACATCAAGTTCAGGTTCAGAAGCCGTGCAGGAAGCAGACTGCCCCAAGATTCGTTTCTCCGATTACCGGAATGATAGTCGACCAAGGAACGAATATTGTGCTTGAAGGAATCGTAGATGGTAATCGTATTCGGTAGCCTCCGAAAATATGTATTTCGTTTTGAATGTATATGTTATTTGCGAATAATTTCAGGTTTTCCACAACCAACAATTACGTGGACGAAAAACGGCCAAGAGCTATCGGCAAAGAACGGCGTGAAATTAAGCTACGATCACAATCACGTAAAATTAGAAATAAGGGACGTGAAGGTAAAAGATGCCGGCCGATATACGTGTACAGCGAGGAATGAGGTGGGCGGAGCAAACAGTACGGCCGATTTAGTGGTGAAAAGTTAGCGCTCTATTTAAATCTTGGATTTTACATAATGAATTCCCATCGGTTTTTGCTAATGACAATTGATTTTTACGAAAATAGAAACCATCTTCCCACCCGTGTTTGGTAGGAGACTTCAGGCGCAGGTCGTGAAAAAGGGAGAAAGAGTCGTTATGGAGGTCGAGATCACCGGGACGCCTGAGCCTTCTGTGACGTGGTACAAGGACGACGAGCCGCTTATCGAAGGTCCGGATTACAGAATGAAACAGCACGGAAATTGCTATATTCTGCTTATCGATAAAGGTATTTTGAATCAACGATTAAACACTATTTTTCAAGATGAGAATGTTATGATTAAAGTAACTTCGATTTTTAGCCGAGAAAGAACACGCTGGAAAGTACATGGTTCGAGCAGAAAACGCTGGAGGAGAAGCACAGAGTATTGCCGACTTTGCAGTGTTCGAACCAACTCCCGATACGATGGTCGAACAGCACAAAACTCTCGTCTATGAAAATCTTAACGATAAAAATGCAAAGAAAGTGAGTTATTTTTCCTTTAAAATTTTTTACTTACATCTATTTATTATTTTCACATCTTTTTTTTGTAACCGTAAGGATACGTTTGATTACTATAAATTTTTTCTTCATTTATGAAAAACAAAATCAATATTGAACGATAATTCAATACGATAGACTTGTTGCGGTCAGCCTACCGAGATACCCGGCGCAAATCTCACAACGGAACAAATAACGACGACGATGATTCAGCCGAGCGCTGCCATAAAAACGCCATTCCCTCCTACCTCCTCGTCCTCGACAATACGAACCCTCAAAACTGAAACCACCGAAGAATCTCAGAAAGCTTCGCGCACGGAAATGATATCGTCCTCCGTCGAGTCTCACCGAAGCGAAACCAAGTCCGAGCAGAAGTTCCACATGAAACTCGAGCACAAGCCAGCGCCGTTTGACACGTCTAAAAGGGAGGAGAGCAGCAATGTCCAGGAAAAAAGCGAAACTACCGAAAACGAAAACATTGAAACTTCGTCGGTCAAGCGCAAAGATGCTCTCAGTTTCTTCGAGTCGATGTCCAAGGGCAGCGATAATATACCGAAGGGACCAAAGGACATGATCAAACTGATCGACGAAGACGACGGTACCGGTCCCGGCTGCGACGTTCGCGTGGAAAACTTGACGAAAAATTACGAACGCTCGACCAAATTCGAGGAGGCGGCTCGCGAACCACCGAAAGTCAGCAAGAAGGCCGTGCAGGACATTTTCGAAAAATTCGAAAAGGGAACGTCGTCGCGTGGCATCGACAACGCCATGTTCGACTTCCCGTACGAAGAATACAAGCTACCGCCCTTGGAGTGCAAGCGAACCATATTGGAAGACGTCACGGCATCGGGATCGCCCATACACGGAACTTTAACGATTTCGAAACTGGAGGCTCAGTCGGAAAGCGCGGAAGCTATGCTGAAAGGATTCAACCTCGTGCCCGAGCCACCCCCGGAAATTGGTTACGCTCCGAAACCCGAAGAGCAAACGAAGAAGCGCCCGGACGTCTCGCTGAAGGCCAAACAATTGCAAGAGTCATTCGAGAAGAGCTACTCCCCAGTCGACGCGCCCGTTGGAGGCGTCAAGATTTTCCCAACGTCGGCGCCAAAACCACAGCCCAAGCCGCAAGAAAAGCCATCAACACGGCCACTGTCCATACCACCGCCTTTCGAGCTTGGAAAAGAGAGCTGCATTGAGAAAACCGAGAGAAAGGAGTACGACGGTTACTCTTCTTCAACGTCAACGGACGCGATAACAATGGAAAAGTCCTGGGCGCATAAGAGTGCCGATTCGAGCAAAAAGTCATGGCCGCCCCAGCAGCAACAGTCCACAACGACGTTCACCGATAAGAAGGAATGGAATGTCCCCAGCGAAAATTACAAGGTATCGTCGTCGGAAACGAAACAAGAAATCGATTTGAAACCGGAGTATCGCATGACGCAAACTACCATCGAGTCGTCGAGTTCGTTGGAAAAGCAATCGTTTGGATCGAAAGAGATTCGCGTTGAAGAGAAAAAAATTGAACGACCACCTTCGCCACCGAAACCCAAGCCGATTATCTACAATGCAGAAACAATCAAGGTAGATCACACTGTCAACACCATTGAGGAGAAGTCAGTTACGGAAAAGTACTCGTCGGAGTGCGACGTGAAGAAAATGCAGACAATAGAAAAGAAGTACGAGTCCATCAAAAAACCAGCAGCAAGACCTTGGCCTGACGATCAAGGAATCGACCTGAAAGCTCCGAGCTTAGTTAAAAATGTGTCCAATTACTCGAAGCCCGTGGTTAAACTTTACCATCAGGCCCCAACTTCGCCAGTCTTAACTCCTGGATCACCGCCGGTGATGGACTACGCTCCAAGCCCATTTACGGAGCAGAAATATGAAAAAATTGAAACGATTGAAAAATCATGCACCGGCAAGCCAGCACCTCCTCCGACGCAATCGAAGACCACCGAAGAGTACATAACGAAGGAATACAGAGTGAGCACGCCTTCGGCTCCGCCTTGCTCGTCGAGCAAATATTCGAGGAGTTCGTTTTATAGCGAGAGCGATTACGAATCCGAAATTGACAGCAAATCCAAATGGCGCTCTTACGAAAGCGACCACGAGCACAAAACGACCGGCTACAGAAAAGTTCAGGCACCAGTGTCATCCTACAGGCCGAAATCGACCGAGTCGCAGCCTCTGCCTCCTTCGAGATACGAAACCCCGACAATTCTATCAGGATCAACTCGGAACATATGCTCAAGTGTAAGTGAATCGACAAGCAAACAATCATCGTCCCAACATTATGACAAGGATTCACGGCAGTATCAGCAAAAGAGCAGCCAAGCTCAAGATTATGGGACATTACCAAAACCCGGCTCGCCGCCGGTTTACGTCCAGCCGACAAAACCCTCACTGACCAAGACTTACAAACCCGAATCACCCAAGTTCAAAACGAAAACTTTCCAAAAAGAAAGCGGATACATGGCCGACACAGACGAGCCACTGAACGTTCAGCAGCAAAAATCATTTACCGAGTCCAGCTCGTTTTACGAAACTAAATCCAGTAATTTCATGGAGACCAAGAGCTACGAAAGTTCTCACAAAAAAGACAGTACCTCATCCTCGTCCTCTTACTCACAAGTTCACTCCTATTCTAGTGCACCTCAAACTGAAACTCAAAAAACCTCTTTCGTAGAGAAGACAGTTGAAAAGTCGCCACAACCGCGATATAAACCTGCTCCTCCAAAGGTTCGAACAAAAGTAATGTGTGCTAGTTCCGTGTGAATAGATTGTCTACTTTTTTTTGGCATTACTTAATCCATTCAGCTTCTGAATACTTCGAAGCTAGAAAAATCACTAATTTTGTTATTGATGTTGTAATTCGATGTTTTTTTCCATACAAAGTATTTACAGCTAGCACATTAATAGGCAATGCAAATATTTTAATTTGTGTATCCCTAGCATTACCTACTAATATCATGGATTGAACGTTTTATTTAACAACCTTGTTGTTGCACATTCCTCTAATTGAAAACAAAACAAAGCCCAATAATTGCTGTTTTAATTATAGGAGAAATTTCCAACAACACAAAGTTCATCGAGATTTACAAAGGGTGAGTTTCGCGAGAGCGATTATGAAAGCGATTATGACAGTAGTAGGATATCATCAATCTGGAAACCGCAAACACCAACTCAAACATTACCGGATTCGAAAGTATCATCATTTAAATCAGTGAAATCATCTTTTTCTAGTTCAGGTTCGTTCAAATCACGCGCCAAGCGATATTTCTTCTTTTAAAGGCGAATGTCCCAGCAAGTTTATTCATATTACTATAAGCACTAATATAATCTATAAGTGAGGTGTAATTGTTTCAATTAATCGATCGCAAGTGAATTTCACGAAATCATGTTGAGATTGTATATTTTTACAGTTTATAAAAATTACACCCTGCGATGTGTCATGTTACAGAAAGAAAAAAAATGCATATAAAAATAAATAATGTGGTTTTGAAAAAAAAACAAAAAATTGGGACATTTTCCATGTTTTCTCTCTTTTTTTTTACTTAATATACTGCTACTGGCTTTTGCTTGGCACTTATCTGTACAAGTCTCTCTTTCTAGCTGAACCGTAAAACTGCGAAGACGATAATATTTGCCTTGTTGACTTTCTTTATTTCGATTTACTTTGTGCGCTTCTTACCTCCGCCAGCTTTCTATCTTAACTCCGTAATTGCTTGATCACACACTGCGAGAGCTTTTCAAACAGGTAGCTTTAGCTTTTGTCGTTTGCTTTTGCTTGATGTTGTTGCATTATTATCGACTTTCTCTCTCTCGCTCCGCGGCGACGCTCTCTCTCTCTCTTTCTCTCCCTCTCTACAATAATCGTTATATCTTCTGTACTTGTCTGCACCATAACAATTTTGACTTGAAGCTCGCCATAAGTCTTTTGTCTCTCCAGCATATCATGCATATATCATCTGTCATGCGTCAGAAAGGCCCGATTTGTTCTGAATCTAGGAAAAACGCCAGCGCCGCCTGCTCCTTCGTCATTTGCCGAAACAACGAAGGAGACGGTCACTAAGCGCGAAAGCGTGAAAGAAGAGAAACCAAGACCCAAGTCCGTACTGCTTCCCGGTTCTCCGCCGGAAATCGCTTACGCCCCGCCGAGGCAGTCGTATTACGAGGGACAAAGCGGCGGGCCGTTCCACAATGCCATTGGCACGGAAACGAAAAAGACCGTGCGCATGGACGAGTCGACGGAGAACACGAGGAGGATCGTGACGGTCGAGCAAACGAGCCGGGTCATTAAATTCGGCGAGAATCAGATGCAGCACGAGGCGCAGCAGCGTTACACCGGGCCACCAGCAGCAGCAGGGCCAACCCCCAGCAGCGAGTCGTATCAGCAGAGAAAGACCTCCTACGCGGTGCCAACGCCGAAAAAGTTCGTTCAGGGCCAGTTTCGCGAGTCGGATTACGAGAGCGACGTGGAGAGCAGCCGAATACGAGCGAAGTGGGCGCCGAGCGAGAGCGAGAACGAGGAGCCCCAGTACCGCAAGGTCCAGCCGCCGAGGTCGAAGGTCACCAAGTCCCCGATTATTACCATGCCCAGCGAGTCGGAGAACGAGCGCTCGGAAAGCGAGAGGAGATACTCGTACGGGGATACTATGAGAAGCACCCGATACGCGGCCGAGGATCACGGATTGAAGCCAGGATCGCCGCCACAGTACGCGTTTGCGCCCTCGCGCGATTTTAAGAAGACTGCCAATCGTAAGGCGAATCGACAGCAACCTTCTTTTTCTTTGCCTGACTTTTTTCGAAAAACCGCGATGTCATATCACTGTTTGTTATTAGAAATCTTTAACCATTTTTTGTCTCAATTCGTTTCGCTCGTCGTACTAACATTTTAGACAAACTGCACCATGTGTACTTATTTACGTCGAACCGGTGATCGGAAGGCTTTGTGTTTTTTTTTAATTATTCAATTTTGATAAATTTTTGTTTCTTTTTATCTTTAATGGAAAGAGAGAGGTGGTTTCTATTTAGGTAATCTAAAATTCACAGATGTAGCCTCGAAGCATATACAGGACATGACGAGTAGCTTCAAGTCGAAAACCGAAAAATTCTCGAGTGACATACAGTCCGATTTTAAAAAACGAAGTAAGCCGATTTTGAAGCGCTCGACATCAGCAGATGCCGGAAGTGCTACCGACGGCGGAGATGAGCCGAGAACGTATAGGGAAGAATCCAGACTCGCGCAATATGGTAACGATACGAAGTTTTTATCTTTATTTAATTTTTTTTTTATTGCAAATACCAGCTACCAAGCACTAGTTTATACTTTGATTATGCACCTACTTGCGAATTTTCAAACAAATTATTTACAAGCAAGGAACAAAAAAAATCGCTATTGTCATAAAAAAAATATTCTGCAGCTGCTTTATTATTAAAATGAAAAGATTCGCACGCTTTCGTCGCTACCGCACATATATAACGTAAAGCACGCGCAAAACATGAGACCGACACGTGTGAAATTCAGGCACGAAACACATCGACCCGGACACGGGCCTAATCTACTTCAAGTACGATTTCGGCTACGAGTTCGGCATCGTATTGCCGGGCGAGGGTAAGCGCACGGTCACGAGCAGCAGCAAAAGTTACCAGGGCCAGCGAAAGCCTGGCGATATCGACGTGCCCATAATACACGAGTTCACGAGCAACCGCAAGGAGAACGGCTTCGCCAAGCCCAAGCCTGGTAATCCGACGACTACGACGACGACTGGGGCGCCAGGCCCGACGAGCAGTCAAAACAATTACGGCTACTCGGCGCCACGCAAAGCCGTGCCGAAATTCCCCGGGAAGAGCGTCAAGTGGGAGCCGACCTCCGAGAGCGAGTACTCCGAGGCCGAGGATCTGAACATCGGCGCTGGTAAATTGCCGGCGAATCTCCTGATACCACCGTCACCGTCCTCCGGATGGGACCCCACGTCCCCCAGTCCGGCCTCGCTCAGTCCGAGCTTTCCGAGTCTTAGTCCTCACTGCGGATTGACGAGTAACGTCGATTCGACGCCAGGTACACACCGCCCTCGGCAACACACGGATATTGTTTATTAATGGAACGATGAGAGATGAACGTATTATCTTTATGTCTATAAATGCACACCCTGATAAACCAGTATTAAAGTGATTTCGTTCAATTGATTATACACGTCGAGAGAGATCGAAATGAAGATTGCACCGGTCGTTATTGTAGTTGGCGCTAGAGATGTGTGGGTTAGGTAAAAAAAATTAATAATTATTTGAAACTGCGCAATATTGTATATCGTTTGCAATTAACGCGTTGTGTGAAGAAGCGATGTATCGTTTGTCTAGTCTATAAACAAACCGATTCGAACTATTTTCATTGTCACTTTAAATTATTGAAATTTCATGAATTTCATCAGCTTAATTACAAGTAATTACTGTCTTTGCAAAACGTGAGTACGTCAATGAAATTTATCTTCTGTAAAAAACGAACGTCATTTATCATGTCATTAAGATTTTCATTATTAATGCTGGTTATCAAACACTCCACCTTATATTAAATCCAAATTTGTTCATCGCGATCATGTGGTATTACTGTTTTATCTATTTTTTACATCTTATTCATTCATTATTGATCCGTTCATTTCAACAATTGTGTGTGTTTATTGGGTATCATTACATATCACGATCACTTATCAATGGTCCTCAATGTTGTGCACCTCTGTAATATTGGCTTTTGTGGCTTTCCACTTAACATCCTTTACGAGTTATATTTTTCCAAAAACTCCTTTGAGTTGCAGTGGTATTTACATCCTGATGCGCATCTGGTAAAGAAAGGCAACGTTTATATTTTAGTACATTCTTTATCGCAAACGAAAATGATCAATCACTTTCATCCTTTCATTGCCAGGTCAACTGCACGTCATCCGCTTTCCAGAGATGGTATCCTATTGATTTTACCCTATACACTTAATAAACTCCAATCTATATAATTTATTAAATTTATTTTACATCCCAGCTTGCATTTATGCCTTTCTTGCAGGGAATTGCACTTGACGGCCATATCTTATCTGCCCCGCCAACAAACTAATTCTAATGGATTTGACTTGCAGGTTCGCCGTGGTCCGCAACTAATGGCGAACGCATTATTCCGGTCGACCGTGAGATAGAGGTCGTCAAGCCGTACATTGAAATTTTACCAAAGAAGGCGCCACTGTTCATAACGGTACATAATGATTACGTTTAAAAACACGCGAATCTCCACGCTGGTTTCCTAATTACGCGTCTAATAATATTTGATCTGGCGTTTAATTAGCGAACGAGCGTTTACGTAAGTTTGGCATGCGCGCTGGGCAGAGCGGCCTCGTAATTGGAACAACTTATTTTATCTTTACAGCCGCTGAGAGACATTGCAGTCGTTAGCGGGCAAACGGCACGATTCGAGTGCATCGTTCAGGCTGAACCCCAGCCAAATGTCATTTGGTCTAAGGATGGTAGGATCATCGCGAACTCGTTCAACGTTGAAGTATACTACAGGAATGGCGTCTGTCGTCTCACATTGACTCGAACAACTCCTGGTGAGCATGTCTATATTTTTTCTTTCTTCTTTTTTTAACGAGGTGTAAACGAAATCAGCGAACAATTTCTTTCATCGAGATTGGTCACCATAGCCATAAATCATTTGAAAATAGAATTCTTAGAAAACGTAATTTGTCAAAGTATTCACAAAAAATGAAGATGTCTAAGACTTGAAGCATCACGCTTTGTTGATTGACCTAAATTTACGAATTTTCAGACGACGCTGGCACGTACGCCTGCACAGCAACGAACAGCTTGGGCTCGTCCGTGACGTCCGCGACCTTGCAAGTGCCAGGTAACAGACGCTCGATATACGGCATTAACTAAAAAAAAAACAAAAAACAAAAAAAAACAAAACAAAAACTTGCACGCCAATTGTAGAGACAGAGAAAACAAGGGTGGAGGTGCGATTAATATGAGATTAATGCCAATGGCACGATGGTGGTGGTGGTTGTATTGTCTGGAGATGAATCACTAAACGAAATGAGAATATTGAAACATAAAACAAAAACACGAACGAATGAGAAGTATGCAGTTAAGCATAAAGCAAAAGTATAATTCTTACGACATCGCGCTTATGACATCGAATATTTTTATCATTTTCTTTTCTTTTTTTTTTAATCTCCCCGAACTAAGTGTGGTTTGAGCTTGACCATTCGGTCATTTTGGCCAAAAATTTTGACAAACATACGCGATGATTAATTTCTTATCCAAGAGGATACATCAACTAATTAGCTATTAGACGAAAATCGTGTACCGATTTGCCTATTCACACATACACACACCCACACACGCAGAAAGCACACGAACACGCTTATATCGCGAACTCGCCCGACTATCAAGTGCCAAGTCAATAACTTCCGCCTAAGCATTTCCACAAGTAAGACACGTTTTTTTTCTTTTTTTTCCTTTGATTACCTAGGCGCGAAATATGTGGTTTTCTTTTTTTTTTCTAGTCAAAGGCACGCTTGTAATATGTAATTTTGTTATTTGTTGTAAACGAATATCGCGGGAAAAAAAGGGAAAGAAATATACAAGATGGTATACTCGCTGAGATTTTTAACAGGGACATGCACAACGATTGTAAATCTTTTTGATTAAAATAAAATGTTTACTCTTAAAGATGTAATGGTTAATTTAACTTATGTATCTCAGCTTTCAAGCTTCAGTTAACTGCGTCATTAACTTTTCGTCATTTCTTTCGCGGTCATTTTATTTATTTTCTCTTATCTAGTCACCTTCGACAATTATCACGAGATTCTAGTCGTTTCTCCACTAAAAACTTTTGCAATTCCTCGTAACACCCACAGTCACCAAAAGCTCGCGTAAGCGCGCCATTAAAAAATCCTCTCTCGCGTGCTTTTATTTGGAAAAAAACACTTCCTCTCCCACCCCCATAAGTTATTTTCACATGAATCAGTAACGCTTATATACGAGGAACGTTTTATTTTTATTATGTTCCGCGTTATTTCGGAAGCCATCAGTGACACGTACTGGCTTTCCAATCCACGAGGCTTTATTATTAGAATGTAGTGCATCGCTTAGCACACACACACACACTGTTCGCGCGACCTTTTTTTCATATTTGCTTTAACTCCGTTACTTTGTTTTTTTCTCACTCTCTTCTTCCAAAGCCTCATGGGATTCTATCCATCTCGGTAACAGAATCGGTCATGGCTAAGGGGCTTGATTAATGATAAAACTTTAAGACACACACACAAAAGCTAAGTGATAACTTCGAAACAGAAGCTTAACGAGAGGTGTAGTTGTAATTTTAAGGAATTTCGAAGGATTGCGCTACGAGAGATTGCAATTTTACTTATAAATGGTTTGCATATAAGTGAGAAAAACTTCTTTGATGTAAGAAAAAACGATAAAGTGCAGAATGATGAAATAATTTTTAATGTGATGAATGAAGGGAATGCTAAAAATTTTTATGTTGTCTCATCGATGTTGTAATTCACGATTACGAGATTATGAAAGAAAAAAAAATTGTTCATGAAATTCACATAATTACGGCTATGTAAATAAATGTGTGCTTTTTCTGCAATATGTGGAATCTTTATTTCTTATACGACTTTCTCCTTTAATTATCCTTCGATACATTGTAGATGGCTTTTCTAAAGTTCAATCATTTTTTGGCGCTTACTTCAATTTTTTAATTTATTCATCAAACTGCAAATCTACAATGTACGTTTAATTCTTTTCTCCTACAAAATTCTTTGGTATATTCTTGGAAAATTATTAATTTGCGAATGATTGCAAGTGTTTTTAAATGTAAAACGTACTTTTTTAAATTCAAATTGACTAAAAGAGAAGTTTTATCACAGTTTTTTTATTGATTAATGTTTACATTTAAAACACTGTAAGCGCATTCATTCATTGTTAAAATGGAAAGAATTTACATTCTATACTTATGGGCAATACTAATATAGATTTACAAATATAAAAAAACAACTTCTCTTTCCCTGCGAGACTTCTATTACACGTAAATCAGCATGGTGGACTTCGGCAAATTCTTTATATCGTAGGTATAATCGTTTAAAAGGTAAAATGTGTGTAAATAATTTAAATTGCTAGACTATTATTAACATAAAACTAATCTAGGTAAGGTAGTAGTTGTTGCATGAGTTTTTCATTTTTGTGATTGCAAACTTGTATTGTATGTTGATAGTGATAACATTAAACCTAATGTATGTGGATAACATTTTATTCAATTATTAACAACAACTAACTTTTTACAATCATTTAAATATGACTAACTTTTCAGAGAATATACGTGCAAACAACGATTTGATTGTCGTAATATTTCTAATCAACGATTAACAAGATATCGTTAGATCGAATTAAAAAGACAACCTGAAACATGTTACCCAAAAATTTGATATAGTATTCGAAATTCTGCGAGAGAGAGAGGCGATAGACGATGACAGGCCTATTCAAAAATAGACTGCAATGTAATCTATGAATACACGAAGAAAAGTATGACTCGGCAATTTAAAAATAGATCGGTAAAATAATGAGCCGTAGCGGTACACTGAAATATTTTAACAAAATCTGAAATTTGCAAGCACAATGTTTACAATAGGATCGGAAAACAAACACTTGTCGTACTATTAAACGCTGTTCTGACACGTGCAAATTTTAATTTACACTTGTTCAGGAAAAAATGCACAAACTTACAATCTTCCCACTAATTTTCAACAATTTAAAGTACCTAGTTTTTACGTTACATAAAACAAATATACGAAATATGATTGAACGCTAAAGTAAACGCCCTCGCAAAAATTCAAAGACCCAAAAGCCGTGAAAAAACTACAACTTGAACTAACCAAGCAAACTATTTTACTCCCACAGGAAGCTGAAATAACAAAGTCTCTCTCCCCCCTCCTTCGGAGACGATCGCGATTTCTCGTTCCAGATTACGCAAACGCATTTAACGCCGGACGAATTCCGGGCAGCGCATCCTCGCGCTAACACTCGCATTCCCGGCGTTCCGAACCCTTGTCGGCCCCGCATTTCCCCGCTATACTCTTTGCGAATTTGCCTCCTCTCTCCCTCCTCCCCCTCTGCTCTCCAAGCCCCCTCGTCTAACACGTCTATTTCTAGCGACCTCCGCGTACGACTGACCTCCCGGAGATGCAGCGAGCGCTCGCGCGAACGCTATCGCGACTTGTTTTATTCTTTGGCCCCCTTTCGTAACGACGTCTCAGTCCGAAATGACACTTAACGCGGCGTTTTGCGGTCTTTTCCTTCCATCTTTCTTGTTTCGTTTTTTTTACGAGAGCCTAGTTTCAAGCGCACGTTTTCGTAACCTTGAGTCTCGTATGTAATCATATGCGAGTTTAGCGAATCTTTTGACGTTTTTTTTCCGTAAGCACTTTCGCGTTGTTGAATCACATGTTACGGAATCGATTATAAAATGAACAGAGATAATATGTGTTAACAAAGACAATTAGATTACAAAATTATTATAATATTCAATATAAGAATAGATCCTATAATTATCCATGACGAAACAGCTGATGCGCAAGCTAAAGCTCACTTGCACGTTCAGTGACAAAATCGTACTGTAAGCTCTCCAGTAAGCGCCAAGATGTACTGTCGCGAAAAATAAAGTACATCGCGAGGAAATAACGACATCCGTACGGGACGTATACTCTTGGGCGCGTGGCGCGCCTACAGGCGATTATTTTAAACGCGACCCGAATGCTTACTAACTCACGTGTCACCGCTTCGTTGGCACTGAGTTTCTCCAGATTATCCGGCCAAAGGGAGGAGAAGCTGGGGCTCTTGGCAAGCGGCCAGCCACCATACTTTGACTGGCTATGCTTTGTTGCTTATGATATTACACGGTCGGCTTTGATAATTCTTTTTTTTTAAGGGGGAGGGGGACTGAATTTGTCGAAGAAAGTGGTAATCTTACGGTGAGAGGTTATTAAATTGTCAGAGTTGGAAGTTTTCATTAGGTTAAAAAACAGTCTACGTAACATAAATTTTAGTTTTCATATGTAAAAAAAATTTGTTAATACGTACTGAAACACCATTAATTATATTTCAGGATCGGTCCCAGCGTCTCAAGGAGTTCAAAAATCTAAATTTTGCGCAGACAGTCCACCGCGCTTTGTAGCGCTAAAGGATCTTTTTTTATCGCCGGAAATTCACATTAAAAGTCCAATTTTGCTTGCGAGCACAGATTTAAAAACAGAATCTTGGAGATCTAGGTATAATTATTTTCAAAGTCATACACGTTATCTATCATTTCCTATCTACAAATAACATTTCTACCCTAACCTTCAGACTAGATTTTCCTGCTGCATTTTGTTTCTTTTTTTTTGGACACTTTTCATTTCGCAATAGCCGCGCTTTAAAACGGAAATCAACAAGTAAACACACTCGTACGCGGAATCTGTAATATTAGTCAAACATCGAATCTTGCGCTATGAAACATCGCGTTGCCGATGAAATTCGCAAGCTCTTAAGTGAATATTGGTTTGTTTCCACAGCAATGAAATTATACATAACAAATCTCGGATCGAACCGAACGGTCTCGCAAACGTGGCGCGCTGGCTTGACCTTTCCGATCCGTGCCCAAGCGATGAAGCAATCATTGATCTCGAAAGCGAACTTAAGTCCAAAATCAAAACTCAAAGCTCGTTCAAAAAGAAGGCCAGGCCGACGGATAAAGGTAAGTCCCAAAAACAACTCTCAATATCCAAAAAAATAGAAAAAAAAACAATCGACTCGTCAAAATTCGACTCCAGCTTTCGGAGACACGCATTTTACTCGTAAGTCGCAAACTTAAGTGAACTTGAAGATGAGGAAGAAAGCTTGCAGACACGCGTACAGCCGGGCAAAAACAGGGGAGAAGAAAAGCGGGCCGAAAGTCGGGCAGGTGCGCTTTGCGAAAATTTCGCTGGGTCAAAAATAGTATCCTAGTCGGCAAGAGCCGCCCTGAGAGTAGAGTAGCAGCAGCGCTCTCTCTCTCCCTGGCACCTTGAGCGGACACGCAGATGAGTCAGACGGTCGGCTGTTTGACGCGCGCTAGAATCGTCTGCTCGTGAATGAGCTCCGTGGACTGAATAATTTTTACTCATCTCTCTGTGTGCATGTCTGTGTGTGTGAGAGAGAGGGAGAGAGTTGCCCGTCCCTCTTGAGTCGTTCAACGAATTTTAAAGCGTGACTCAATATAATGCCCTGACAAACAACTCTTTATAGATGACAATTTGTTTATTCGGACGAGGATGGACTATTTTCGGTTGCCGAGACTAGCGCGATCTTGAAAGCTTTGAGGGCGCGTTATATTTCGTGGCTTACGTTAGCTTTTAGAAGGTATTTCGAATCTTCGAATTCCATCTCGTTGTTCTTTGCGAATTATCGTTATTGTAGATTTTCAAGATTTTTCGATATTGGGTCGATGATTTTTTTTATTAACGTGTTTGAATAACTTATTTATTTTAACGAGATTATTCATTTTGCAATTGTATATTTTCGAGAGTCAGGAAAGGATTTGGAAACTATTCGGAAGTTTGTAGCGATGAATCGTTTCAGAAATATAGTAAATTATCTAGGAATTGCCAGTTCGTACAAATATACTCCGGAAATGCGGTATACAGCTGCATGAGAAATCTTGTACGACGGCGTAATGTCGTTCCAACGTTTTTTGGGTGTCCTTCCTGATTATTGTCGCACTTTCCCGTCCGCTACCAGGTTTCTTCCAACCCACAAATAGTATATTACATACTTGGGCCGCTATTATAAAGTAAGTCTCAAATCTTAAGTATAGTATACATATTGGCAAAGTCGAGATCTTAGGCTTTTTTTCACACTCGCGGTGTGTAAGCGATACCTGCAGTACCGGAAAGCGACTATTTTCCAGCAGCAGGTATGAGAATATAGTATATCCTGCAACTAGTGCGAAAAGCAGTCACTTTTTTTAACGAGCGCGAAATTTGTCGCCCGAGCCT
Organism: Anagyrus pseudococci; assembly: GCA_030522585.1. Taxonomy (NCBI): domain Eukaryota; kingdom Metazoa; phylum Arthropoda; class Insecta; order Hymenoptera; family Encyrtidae; genus Anagyrus; species Anagyrus pseudococci. The sequence goes on along the minus strand of JAPYYQ010002135.1, from coordinate 883 downwards.
AGCGAGGGTAAAAATCACACGAGTTAAAAAAGTATATACTACTTTCGCACGCGTTGCTGATACTATTTTTTATCTCGGTATGCAAGAAGTGTATAAAAATACAAGTAAAATATGTTAAAATTTCCAAGACACACATAAGATTTTTATAAGTGACTTATATTATTCTTGGTGATGCAAAATAGAAATGGAGAAAGGGTTCACGGGCCAAACGGCCCAAACGACCACACACAAAAGGAAAATCCTTTTCAAATAAATGATCATAATTACTAAATTTACAAAAAAATTCTTAGAAATAAAATACGTAGATGAAAAATGACTAAACTTTTTAAATATAATTGTAAATATTTTAACTATCATTTTTTCTTAAGTAAGGTTGAATCTAACATCAAAATTGTTGAATTGATAACTTAATTTTTTCCAATATCATTAAAACAATTGTTTTGAATTAAATGCTCATTGTTGATGTCTTTTGTTAATGAACAATTATCTAATTGAGTATTTATTCAATTTAACTCCCTTGAATTATATAATTTCATAATATTTTTAGTTTATTAGAAAGGAGAAAATTCTTGTTTTTTTTACACAGTGTTTGAAAAGCAAGTGCTTTTCGCACGCCGTTAAAAAAAAATAGTGCTTCTCAAACGCTAGGCTCGCATAAGAAGCATACACTTTTTACGGAGCGTTAAAAAAATTTTTTTATAATAGGGTAAGTCGGGGAAATACGCAACCGTGTGTAATATGCCACTCATTCGAATTTCGTATTAAACAATATTGTTGACGCCTATAACTCAGTCAACTTATAAATTAGTGTGTATCTACTCATATAAGACTCAAAAACAGGCAGTAGCTACGAACGCAAATGAATGAGAAACAAAAATTTAAA
>JAPYYQ010002134.1:0-22617 GCA_030522585.1 Anagyrus pseudococci | reverse complement strand
TCTGTGTTCAACATGTTTATTAAATTTAAAATACGTAACTGTAACGCGACTTCCATTACATTTGCATTAAAATTCACCTAAGAATTTCTAACAGTGTATTTGAATATAGCAATTTTTACAATAGTAGATTGTAATTTTTACTAGAAATTTTTCTCAGTGTACACATAATCGAGTTACAAAAATCACGTGATCAAACAAAATGCAATCGAACGTGCTCTTCCCAAAATTTCACACGGACTCTTCTCTATAGCCTCGACAACGCAAAACTCAGGCCACTTGAAATTCCGTAAATTTCAAGAAAACGCCAAGTTCTCTGCAACGCGCGCGTGCGTTCCAACCTGGGCTAAGAGATGTTTTTTTTCTCTCGAACTCCGCGGGGCAGGCCTTCGAGAGCATTGAGAACGGCCTACCGCGTGCAGTCAATATCTCTCTCTTTCTCTTTCGCGCAGCATTTACCGTCCGGTTACCGCGGCCAGTCCAAGGATTCTCTTTCTTTTCTCTCTCTCACTCCTCTCGGCTGGGGTGACAGGCGGTAAAAAAGCAGCGAGCCGGCCGCATGGAAGGGTTGCCCCGTCGCTGGCCTTGGCGCGGGCCATTTGCACGCCGCCGGTGCATCCTCTCTCTCTCTCTTTCCATTGCCCCGAGTATGCAGTGAGCTGCTCTCTGGACTCCTTTTCTCTGGCTCTCCCTCTCCTTCTTCCTTTGGCTGTGCGTTCGTGGTAAAGCCGAAAACACACAGGTCGCCGAGTAGATAAATTCAGGTTTTTTAAGGCTGCGAGACATAAGATGGCCAGTGCGCGATAGCGTTAAATTAAACGGCCGATAATGGCCCTAGTAAACGCTAGAACGCCGGCGCTTTGCATAATGTACGCCGATGCCTCGGAGAACATTTTTATAGACCGGCCGAAGCGCGCGCGTAATTATGCCGGGCGCCCATGTGAATTATCATCGCGCGAGAGGGCCTTTGGCGTATCTAAATACGCGGATTTACAAGCGCAATAAAAGCTGTCCCCGCGACCAACGAATCTGCCACGCTCTTGGACCGCCCCCCCCCTCCTCTACTCAACTCCGTAGGCTCGTAATTTCGCGAGTTAATGCGCGAGCTCGCGCGAAAGTGCCCGGGGAGAATTAAGTCCTCGGAGCTGCTCGGGATCGAAGTTAACGCCGCGGCCGTGATTTGTGCGATCGCAAATAAAGAGAGAAGAAGAGGCAAGGCAGCAGTGGCGAGTCGTTTAAGAAAAAAGGAGCGAGCACGAGCTTGAATCAAGCGGAGAAAAATTAAGAGACGAAAATATCGGCGAGGAGTGAATGACCCGCTGCGGTCCATTGGATGCCTTTTCGATGATCCGCACGTCTTCCTACGCGGCTAGCTAACGCTATGGGCGGCGAGTGGCAAGAGACACGTCTCTTTCCGATATTCCTTCGAGGCGCTTTCTCTCGCGATTGGCCGGGCTATTTCGAGTTGCGAACGATAAGGAACGGCTGTCGTTCTTTAAATATTTGCATGACGACCATTATCGTCCGGCTTTCTTCCAGTAGACAACGGCGAGTTCGCACAGTCTCAAGTCTGATTAAATGCGATTTTAGCTGGGGGGATAATGGGCTTTTAAGATACGTAAAATGAAAGTTTTACAAAAATACAGAAGAGTTTACGAGATTTTGTTAATAAAAACGAAAGAAGCGCGTCTCGTGAGCCAAGGAAATCATTAACGGATATCCAAAATAAAGTTTTTTTTATGCTCCTCCACTTCCGTTCCCGAAAGTCAACAAATGTCTAAAGTTGGAATAAGCCAGGCATAATAAGTAAATCATCCGGAAACACAGCTAAAGCTTAATCAAAAAGCAGGAAGAAAAGCCGAAGCTAAAATTTCCACCGGTAAAGTTCCCCCGAAAAAGTCCGTGAAGCCAAAGCCTCAGAGTCAAAGAACTCGAGTCGAAGTTCATGCCATCGAACAGAGGGTAGTCTTACAAGAGTATATAGAGACCGCCTGAACTTCCCCATCCGACGAAACATATAAAGAGCAGCCACTCAGAGGCAGATAGAGGGAGAGGCTGAGAGTAGCGGACAAGGCCGACTACGTTCTCGGATCGATGTAGTCCGAGAGAGCTGCCGGCTGGTCGAGGTTGAGAACCTCTAGGTTGGGGGGATTTACGACGTCACTTGCTCGGATGATTGCTCGCGATCGCCGTATAATGCACGCGGCCTTGCCTCGTAAAGCGGCCGTCGCGCGGCCCGATGACACGGTGACGTCGTGTGCTCGCGCCCACATGAAAACACGCGACTCTCCTCCGTCTCTGTGCTACTCTCTACAACTCCCCTCCACCTTCTGCTGCTCGCTCTCACGCGTCACGATCGCTCGACTTTACACGCGCGCTTGGCTGCCGAAATTTAATGACCGATAAAAAGGAGAGAGAGAGAAAGTGAGGCAAGAGCCTTCTTCTTTTTCCCCGCCTCTCCTCTCTGACATGGTTTGTTTTGATCGCTTTTAGCACGTGTCTATATGACCCCCTCCCCATCCTCGCACATGTGTATGACATATTTGCCTCGTTTCGCGAACGAGCTTAGATAGGCGCAAAAGTGATCTTTCGCTTGGAGAATTATTTGTTTTGTATAGGCTGATAAGTGTCTGGGATAACGAATTTTCCAAGAATAATGATAAAAACGTTGCCGAAGAGTCGACAGCTATGGATAAATTATGCGAGGTGGAGTACGAAAGCCGGACAATTAGTTTCACAAGAGCGACTGTGCGATATTCGTTAATCTTGAAGTAAGGTCTAAGGAGGCAATGTTAAAGGCTGGTAAAGGACCAGCGAGAGACACAACGGTCAGATTCCAGCTTCCATTTTGCCAGGCCCCCACGTTCTCCCACGTTTTTCATGCTTTTTCTTCTTCGCTTTTTGTCCCTCGCAGCCCGTCCCAGCTGTGTGTACCGTACGAATCTCAACGGACGTTAGTTGACCGTCCGGCATGTATATAGACCCCGGCACGCTAATCTCGTCCACTCCTTCTCCTTTCTCCTCCTCCCGAGCGCTAATACACGGAAATAAACGTGTGTCTCTGTGTGTATTTGAATAAAAAAAAGCAGCTAAGCGAGGAAGTAGAGTAACGAGATACGAGCACGAGTGGAAGTGGAGAGTTAGAGAAATGGCTGGAAAGAGGCAGACGACGGGAATAGGCCCTAATACGTGATTTCGTAATGTAGCTGGGGAGACGGGGGACGCAGATATATTTTTTTTCCTCGAAGAGCCCAGACTTAATAGTCGGGAAAATGGATTAATAATTTATTGTTGATGTTTATTTTATCGCGAGCATGTAACAGTGTAATTTTACTTTTATACTCAGTCGTGTGGATGCACTTTTCTAGGAAGGCGCAACGTATACGTTTACTCGTGACGATAACGCGATAAAATTTATAAAATCAAGAGGCTAATTATCGCGTTTTCCGACTCTTTTTCTTAACGCCTTATACGACGTGCGAGAAATATTAAAATAATTCGGCTATTACGGCGATATGGTCAATTTTTGAGATGCTAGTAAAAAAAACGAAAAAAAATTTGTAATCGGCCGAGCAATAACATTCTACTGCAAACGATGTGCAGAAGATTGCGTTATCGTACGCGCCGCAGTGCCATTGTTCGCGTGCGAGCTCCTCTCGTTTCGTACGGAATTTTACTGCTTTGTATTCGTATAATTTCGATTAACATAAGAATGAATTTCGTACTTTATTTATTAATCGATTTTTAAACAACGTTACGTTAATATCGCTGCAATTCGAAGAATATAAACGCAGTTCAAAGTTTTAATAGACACGCGGGCATTTGCAGAGAGCGCTCAATTTACCGCAATAACCATATTGCTGGCGATAAATTAGAAAACGGATAATGTAATGAATATTATATTTTTTGCCCTCTCACGCTTGCAGCCTTGCCCGGTAAGCAATATCAATTACGTAATATCGAGATATTCCGTGCAATATCGGTATTAACGTTTTCAGCTCGGCTCGCCGATATTCTGCCCGTAAATACACATCCAGTTAAAAATAAATCACGCTAAATGATGTAAATTCGCGGATAGGCGCGTATAAACGTTAATTAAATCATAACGAAAACGAGAACACGCGAGAGAGAGCGCCCGAGCGTGTACAGTTGCATAAATGCTAAAATCCCGGGTCTACTCGGTTGTTCCTCGCCGTAAAAAGCATCGGGCTCAATAAACACATTCGAGCGCGAACGCGAGTATGAGCTAGTCGTCCCCGCTTACTCTCGACCTACATCTAAACCAAAAGCAGCAGCCGCAAGAGCACTGCCTCCTCCTCATCGACTGGCCGTTAAAATTGCAGGCTGCGAATAATTCTCCGATTTCCAAGCGATGGTAGTCTAGTGTATCGCTCGTTCCGATGCCTCTCGCGCTTGCCCGGAAAAACGAGTCACCGAAGAAGAAGAAGCAGCAGCAGAGTAGCATCACGTGCCGCAGGCGCGATTCGGGAAAAAGGGAGCAGCAGCAGCAGCAGTGTACGGAGAAGATGAGGAGAGAGAGGGGAAGGGGGAAGCGAGAAAGAAGGGAGGTAATATATGATAATGCCCGCCGGGGCCAGAGGGGAAGAGCCGGCTGAGCAGCAGCGCAGGCGGAGGGATAGGTGTGGGGCGGGGGGAGGGAAGGCAGAGGAAAGAGAGCGAGAGGGGAGTGGGGGGGGGGGGAAGCCGGCGCTGTAAATATCGCTGTGGCTGCTCGGCTGGGGTTGGGCGTGGTGGGCCCTCCCCACCAAGCTCTCGACCGGTCTTCCCTCCTCCGCCTCCATCTCCCGCGCGCAGTCAATACTTCGAGGGGCGCCCCCCTCTCTCTTACTCTCTTTCTCTTTCTCCCTGCGGTAAGCGGGCTCTCTATATACGATGCTCGGCGGCGGCGGCGGCAGCAGCGTCGCGACGACGGAATTCTCCTCCCGACATGGCTGCCTGTCTATACCATCTCTCTCGCTCTCATGGCTTTAAGGCTGCCGGCTCGAAGCCGAGGTTTATCGTGCGCGTATAGAGAGGCGCGCTCGCTTATGCGCCACTTGGTTCTCTGTGTGTTGTACACAGAGACTCTATACTCGCTGCCGGAAAAACGCGGTGAGTAAGAGCTTATCAAGTTCCTCCCGTGGCGATAGTCTCTTTGATGGAGGTATAAGGGACGGGGTGACGTGAAAAATTCCGTCGGCATAGACGCGGCAAGCGCCCAAGAGAGAGACGTTTTTCGTGCGTCGTCCGACGGGCGAGATTAGAGAGAGGCTTGCCGGAGCTACGATACCAGTAAGCGAGAGAGAGAAAGAGAGTTCGTGCTTTGGATATAACCTGCTTAGAGTAAACATTGACTTATCTTTGATGTTGTCCGTAGACATGTGCGCGCGCGCGCGCCTGGCTACATGTGCATGGAAGAGAGCGAGCTTTTATTAGCTGCAACGCGCTGCTTTATTGACTCGTCAGAACACTTTTTACTTACTTTTACAATTTTAATGCTCTCTTATTATCAACTAAAAGAACACGCGAAAGAGACAGCTATATTCTTATATGAATATACACTCGAATGATACTTTTTTATAATAACACAATTCAACTTGCGATCATAAAATAATTCATGGCATCGAGAGGCCCCTTATATTACACAATTTACAGCTCGCGCATAAACGTTCGTAATCGCTCGTCATTCGACTGTATAACATGCAGTAAAATCCGAGACTTTTACCAACTCCACCATAGGCAAAACCGACAGATCATCAAAACCTCACGGGGCCCCAGTATCTTAAAAAAGAGAGAAATTAATAGACTTCCTCGGAGTATATTTTCTCGCGGCACCCAAGTGGCGCGCATACATCAGCATAGCAATTCTTCAGACGTACACACGGGACAGGGTGAGATCGTCCGTACATCTTTAAACAAAAGAGAGATAGAGATAGGGAGAGCAAGAAGGGAAGATAGAAGGACTCGCGCTAATACGACTCCCCCTCAGCCCGTCATTATGCATACGCCCGCAGGTAAAAGTTATCCATCTAGCAGCAGTAAGTCATACTTGGAAAGAGAAGAGAGTGGAGGGGGGGAGTACATGTAGCTCCCTCTAATAATAACGCTCTTACAGCTTTATTTTACAGCGCACAAAGCCCATCGAATGATCGGCAAGTGGCTCGCTTTACGACTGCCTTTACGACGATCGCTCAAAGCAGAAGAAGAAGGCGAAGGAAGAAGCAAGAGAGAGGAAGGTTGGGGGGTAGGCCTCGGTTCACGCGCTCTGGCCTGTCCGTCGGCAGGCGCGCGCGATGAAAAATCCCGCGCTCCGGTCTGCCAAGCTGCACCAGCACCCCTTCCCCCAAGCGCGTAGCCGCGGAGCGTGTAATTATCCGCGCGGACCTCTCTTCCGGCCTTCTTTCTCAGCGAGTCGCAATTACCTGCTCCCCCCTCCATAGCCGCGTGTGTACGGAGGCCCACTTGCTCGCTTCCCCCGTAGCCCGGGCTTAATATTCAGGCGAGAAAACGCGCAAGGCGTACGACGACGAGATACGCGCGGGAATATTATATATTTTTGCCCGGAGCGGCAGAGTGTTATATGCGCCGCGCATGCAAATCGACGACGCGCTATAGAGACACGCGGCTTGGACAGATAAGAACGCTTCCCCTTATTTTCGCACCCTCCCCTGCACGGATAAGCCGAGGAGGAGACCGATCTCGGGGGATAGGCAGGAAAGCTCCACTCAGCTGCCGGGCGGCGTTATAAAAACGAGAGCGATGCCTTTTCCGGCCTGCCTGGCCGGAGCGTTTCCGTCCAACCTCCTCATCTGCGGATGCGGACGTTTTTAGGATTGTTTTCTTTTTTTCCAAGCCGGCTCTTACGTCTTCGTCGCTCTTGCGATCGTCTTGCTCGCGAGGCGACTCTCTCGCTCGCACTCCCGGCTCTCGTCTCGTTTTATTTTCGGTGCCGTTACTCACTTGTTTATCGGTCACTGCCGCGCGGCACTTAAATTTCAATTGCCTCGACGTTTTTATCTCTGCTCGCGTATCAATTTCAGAACTTGTTCGTTTTCTCGTTCACAAATTACCTTTATGATTATTAGGCAATGGTCAAAGCTCGTAAAAGTTTATGCCTCCTTCTTTTTTTGTTGTTGTTTTGTTGTTTTTATAATTTACATTTGTCAATATGATAAAACAAAATCAAATAACGAAATGTTGATGTGAATAGCGATGAGGTATCGAACTAACATCGATAGCTTAGTAGTTTTTCGTGTTTTCTCGTGGACGCGCCAGTTGAAATTCGGGTAAAACCATAAAATTTCTCATGCAAAGCACGAGAGAGACAGTACAGGGCGCGTCGGCAAAGGTGCGTCTTTTAATTTTCATTTGCAAGTACATTAAATCAGCGTATACCGGGCTCTTGGGGGCCGCACTTAACGCCGGCTAATTTCCACCATTGCGAATGCTAATTAAACGGGAATAAAAGAGTTTTATTAAGACTGGAAGAGCCTCATAAAAATTCATCGGCCGATACATTAAACGAGAGCGTATACGCGCGTGACGGATGAGTCACTTAGCCTGGTCCTGCTAGAGCGCCGCGAGTAATCTCAAATTCATCGGGAATAAAACGTAGTCAAGTCTGGTACTAATAATTCCTTAGCGCATCGGTGAGAAAACAACAAACACATCATCCGCGGATGTTGGAGAAAAATCATAAATCGGCCTGTTCGTATCACTTTCCACGAGTATGTCTAGGAAGTCGAAAATCGAGCGATGGATTATATCAGAATACACATATGTATAAGGGCATATCGGCCGTTAATACCCAGCGAAGCGTCTCGGTGTGGGTTGCGTTAATGCGCGAGTGAGCGAGCTAGCAGAGAGTGTGCGCGCACACGGGCTGACGGCAAAGCGAGGCAAAGCAGAAGGAGGAGTCAAGTTGTTTATTTGATGGCGCCGTAAAAGGCCTCTTTATGTTTATCTGCCATTTAAAACGCTCGCATAAAATCGGCGAGCCCACGCAGACGCGCGCACACGCACAGGCCCACGGATGTACTCACACGTACGCGCCATCAACTCGGCGTAAATCACGTCGCGAAACGGGACGGACACTCTCTTCTTTCTCTCACTCCTCCTCCCCGGCGCGGAACTTTTCCTCGGGACTTTCGATTCCCTCCTTCCTCGGCGCAGTTGCGTCGTTCGATTGGAATTTTGATGGATATCCAGCGCGTGCTTTCTATTATTTGCCGATTTTCGTAGTAAAAGTCGACCGGATTTTTCGTAACACGTTTCGGCTCAAGTTTTCACAACATAACTAGATTGATCGACGTTGAGAAAAAATGTTTTCGGGGAAATAACGATCGATTAATTTTGACACAGTTTTTCCGTGAAAGATTGTAAAACCTTCTTTTTTCGTGAGGTACGAAAAACAACGAAGTCGTGTAGCTTATAAATATATAAATATAGTTATTTGTGTAAGCGAGAGCTATTTATATAAGTAATATAGTTATTTACCAAGAAGTCTATTATTTTCGCCGATGAAATTTTCCCGAAAAATTTATCGCGCTATACTAGGGCCAATAAGCAACACGCAGTTAAGTTAAAAAGTTGAAACTTTAGTGCCGCTCGTATCCAGCGCTCTGGCTAGAGCCAATAAAAGAATTAAAAAAAACGGCAAGTCTCGAATCCACCGGTTTCCGTCAACCCAAGCGGGGCACAGAGCAGCGGCGCAGCCAAGTGTCATAAATAGACAGGCGTAAGAGAGAGGGCCTCGGAAAACCTCGAGAAAAGGCTTCCCTCCGCTCGGAAACCCAAAGCCCAAGTGCAAGCAGGTACAGTAATAAAAAACGAGGAACGACGAAGGGTTGCGGATACGCGCGACCTTCAAGCTTTAAAGAAACAGAGAGGGCCGCCGATCTCTGTCGCGTCGTCGTCGATGTCGCATCCGTGGCATTCGTCAAACCGCACAGTTTGAGGAAACGGGCGAAGGCCGCGGCGGACGCACAGACTGTTCGGCTTAGTCCTGCATTGCCTTAAAAAAAGGGTTGCTTTGTGCTTTACGATCGGGACAAGGGGGGCCCGCACTCAAGGTCGCGCGCTATACAGGGGGGGCTTACCCTTTAGCACGGCCGGAAAACCGGGGGTTACCAGCCCTAGCGTGTTAGCCGTCAAGTAGCAAAGGCGGCGCAGGTATTCTGCGACTTTTTTACGAGGCGAGCAGGCTCCTTCCGCGCGCCCCCCCTTCCTCCGCCGTGCCGATGCGTAAGCGCGGGAGTGTGGCACTAGCCGCGATGACCTTGGCTCGTTTTACGCGCTTTACGCCTTATGGCTCGTAAAGGGGTAATCAGCCCCCCTACTACCTCCCCGCAGCCCCCCTCTCTCTCTCTCTGTCACGCGTACTCGATGCCTGCGCTCGTGGGGCCAGCAGCCTCCGCTGAGGTAACCCGGAGACCTTGGGCTTGGCCCGTAATGTGCCCGAAGAGGAGCCGATACTTACTCTAGCCGGGGTTGCTTGCGTCATTCCACGCCCGAAGTTTGTCTACGAAACATCCGCGCGAAAAATTCACGCTCACTCTCGGTGTCGAGTGATCCTCGCTGGGAAATTCGGAGTTTATCGTGACCTGTTGGTACGTGGCTGATTGTGCATCTATACTTTCTCGATATGTTGGCTGGTGATGTTATAGTGGTGTGTGTTGTGTTTTATAGTTTGGCGGCGAAGAAGCGTTGACCGGATTTCTTGAAACAAGGTCAACGATGTTTACTGACATAACTGACAACCGTATTCTCTTATCAATACAGTTGAGAACATTTGGATAGCAACAATCGAATGATACCTTTGAGAAAACATCGATGTGGTTTTCATAATGGTATAATTTAAAAAATTTATAATTATTGCAGTGCGATAATTTATTGCGCCATTTATTTTGCAATGTTTAACACAGTGTTGAAGTTCAATTTATAAAATTCATTACATACGATGAGTAGTCGTGCATAAAATTCTTCTAATAATAATAGTTTCAAAGCGTCAACATTAAAAGTCTTACTCAACTTAAAACATAATTTTATAGTCAATGCGCATAAAATGAATTTCAACGCCAATATCGACGATTGAAAATACGATTACCATTTAAAATGACTCTTCAATTTTTCTTCGTGTTCATAAAGCTTTTCAAAGCGGAACAAAAAAAAGCGCGCGATATTGAAATAAAAATCCATCATCTAATACATAGTGAGTGAAGTTTCAACTTATATTGTGTTAAAAAGTGAAATACGACGACACTTACTCTAGGGACATTCCATTTTAATGAAAATGGACTTTTGCAATAATGTTTATGGTAAGATAGCCGATAACTTTGTTGCATGTAACAGAAAGAGAGAGAGAGACCGCAAATTGAATAAAGTGATGAAAATTCTAATAGGCTTAATGCGCCTCTTCATCTCCGCTAAATGAATTAGCCATCAAAACGGATAATCGAGCGCGCTACCAACAAGCCCGAGAGAGCCTTATAAGAACATTAATAATGCAACGAGCATCTCGACTAAAGTGCATTTCGAAGTATCCCATCTCTCGGGGTAAATTTGACCTTTTTACAACAAACGCGCGAGTCTTTTGAAGAAAATAAGCCTTTTCCCTCTACGAGTAAGCCTCCGCTAATTACCAAGCTCCCCTGCTCCCCTCTTTAATGGAGCTTTTCGAAGGGAGCCGTCGACGACAAGGAGGCAGCCGCAGCAGCAGTCGGGGATATTTTCAATCTCGATTTTACGTCGAAGATATAAAGCGACGAGCTGCGCTCTCGCGCGCGCATTAAGCTCCGAGGCTCTCCCTGACTTTGTGGTTTCGACTATTTGTGCTCGGCTTTCTTTGCGCTCTCCCATGCTCTCCGTGTGGTTTATTATCGCTCGCGGAATCCGTAGCTCCCCACCCCCTCGCCTCTTCCTTTCTTCGCGCCCGAGCGCCGCTGGGAGTTTTGGAAGAGACTCTCTGTTGGCTTGGAAGTATTCTTGGGCTGCACGCGCGACGCTTTTGGCCCCGACGGAATTTTTGGCTCCTCTGCGCACTCTTCGTAATTATATCGCGTATTTAATTAATTTTATTCGACGATGCCGCGAGTTAAGATGTCGTGGGGGCTATCGCGCGCAAACTGATAATTTTGCCTTTTTTGCGCGCCCCGGTGGGATATGCTAATAGGCTCGTTACCTCATTTTATTAGGATCGTTTAAACTAAGAATGTGCGCGCCTGCCTTATTCGTTATTATTGTGGCGACTCGCGAGAGCCTTATTCTTTGGCAACAAAATCATAATTTTAGGATCGTGAAACCGCCGACTTTTCTTTGCGACACTACGTCCGCTATTTTTCTGTGTACGCACTAAAAGAACAATTTAGTAAAAAGTAATGCTCTTGAAATTCAGTTAGGTCTTGAACGGGGCATTGTTCTGAACGACCAAACAGCTTATAATTCGACGGCTCTCACATAAGATGGCTGTTAAGCCGCTCGGGAAAAATTAAGCTTGTAAAAAAGTGATATACGAGCGCACGCGTCGAGAGATTTGCATTTTCATAGCACCAGCTATATAGCATCGTCAGTTGATGCCGGTTAACGTGCATTAATGAACTGCGTTCGCTTTACGCTAGAGGAATTTGAAAAGAAAGAGAATAACTTTATTTCAAGCTATCAATTATTTTTCAATTTTGTTTTTCTTTTACATTTTTAATCCAAAATTAAATCAAAATTTTCTAAAATAAGCAATCCTAACATGTGCGGGTTTTATTCTATTTTTTAAGTTTTGTAGAAAAACAAAAAATATATTTCTCCAGACAAGATCAACGAACAGCCAATCTTTTAATTCCCCTCTGTCGGGGGGAAATAAAGAGCCAAGCAAAAAACGTAGCAGACAAAGCACAAGTTCAGTAAACAGCATCTCCTCGAGAGAATACGTATACGTACGGTAGCCCCGTTTTTTCTCCCTCGATCTCCAAGAGCAAGCTCGTGCGCGTCTTCATTTTCATTTTCATTTTCCGTCGAGCGTCTCTCGCACATACAACGGCCATACAACGGCAGCGACAATTGCCCGGAGGAGCGCAAAAAACGACGTCGAGAACGAGGCGAGGAGGCAGCGTCCAGGCGGGCCCGCAAAAAGACGAGTACGAAAACCGACCCGAGCGCAAGAAAAAAGAAGGAGGAGGGAGTCAATGGCGAAGAAGAAGGAGGAGGTGGAAAGAAAGAAAGGGTCTCTGTCGGCCGGGCAATATTCATTTACTCCATCGGGAATGGCGAGCGAGCGTAACTTGCGCGCCATGAGAGAAAGAGAAGAGGAGCGTAGGCCCGGCGGGCCGCACATAACTTGCCGGACGCCATGGCTCCGCGCGGCAGATACTCCCAGCGCTGCAGCAGCAGCTGCTCCCCAAGCTCCTCTCTCCTACGGCCATTTTCGTGTGTGTGCTGCACGACACACGGCCGGGCTGCGGTTACGCACAACAGTTAACTCCACGGCCCGAGAGCGCATCTTTAATCCGGATTCGACGCTCCTTTCCCCTCGCTCTCGTCTTCTCTTCGTCTCGTACCCTTTGGCTTGCGAGAATAACTGGAAGTCGGAGAGAGAAATGGATAGGATTCAGGCGCGGTCTTCTATCCTTCGCTGTACTATGCTTCGTAGAAAACAGGAGAGAGTCCGAGTGTAGGTATGTTAATAAACACCGGCGGACAATCGAGCTCCTCTTTCCGAGAATATTTATTCGAGGAGATTGGAAATGTCACGGTTGTTCATGGGCCGTTTGACGTAATGTCTCGGCAATCGTTCGAATCGAAGTATTGCAAAGCACTTTGCCTCGGATCATGGCGAACTTTTGGCTTTGATGGATGATTATTATTCCGACTGGAATGTGCGCGAGACTAAATGAAATTCATGCTCGCTTTACCGAGAAATTGCTGGCTATATTACGGTATATGAAAGAATTGATGGACGCTTTGCTTATTACACGCTCTTTATTTATTAGGATCTCGAGACGTTATTGTAATATTTGCAGCTTTTCTCAGATTGGTTTGATCATTTTTTATATTTGTCAGACTTGTTTTGCGCGTTTCTGGCTTAAGATTGAAGTTATGGATGCGTATAATTTGATTATTGAGGAATTATCGAGAAATGATATTTTGAGTTAGCGAACAAACATATATTTTCTTCTTTTTGATCAAAAACGTTTTAATACGTGTGTTTTGAAGGTGAAAAAAAACGAGTTTATAAGAGAAGTCCGTAAGGTTTTAACAGTCTATCATGTCTGTAGTCGATAAGCGGAATTAATACCGTAGTAAATGACAGACAGACTAGTGAATAATCTGATTACTTGACGTTTTTATGAGCTTGAAAAGAAAGTCTGGAAAAAATGTGAATGAATTTTTATTGTGACCTAGGCTCTCTCGGCCTTTAACGGCATTGACATAATTTTACGACTATTTTTATATCTGGTTTTCCTCGTTTCATCTAAATTCTCTTTTTTCTCATTCCATATCCAAATTTTCTTATATTATTCGTCACCTGTAAAATCAAACCAGCTTTTCTACGAAAAGGAAAAAGAATATTTCCCAAATTTTTGTGATACGAAAAAAATTTTTTTAATTAAAAACCTTATAAAACACAAAATTCCTCGTCCAAATGAAACCCAAAGGAGAGAGAGAGAGAGAGAGCGAAAAAAAAGCTGGCGAAAAACTTTTCAGCATTCACGCTCGGCTTTTCCATCAGCCATTCAAGCTGCAGAGTAGGTTGCTCGTACTTTTTGCCCCGGCGAACGTTTCATGAATGTAAAAGCGCAGTGCAGAGCCAAGCCGGGGGGAGAGTCTCGTTCCGGGAAGCAGCGTTGGCCGGAGCAAACGGCAAAAAGGAGCGGGCGCGTATGCGCAGCCGCGAAAAAGCCATTTGCTCCCAGCTTTTCTCCATCCAGAGGACGCGGAGTGTTTATCAGGGAAATACAGCCGGTGCATTCCCGGATTACTATAATTAAGCTTCAGGTCGAAGCTCTCCCTCTCCTCGCGCGCATCCTCCTCCCGTTGATTTGCCGGGGATATTGTACAAACACTTATCCGTTATTAGCGGTTATTACCATTTTCCATGCGCCATCGCCGGCAGCGTGCACGCCTCCCTCGAGCGTGACGCTATGCGTCAAGGAGAGAGAGCCTGCGCGCCTGAGCGAAGCGGCCACATCCGTTTCGGCTTTCGAGCTCACATATCTCCTGCCCTGAAGTGGCTTTTCCAGTTGCTCTCCTCCGGCCAGATTGTTCCTCTGATATTGCGCAGCTTCACTTTGACTTTCGTTCGCCATATCGTTCTCGCTGTGATTCTTTTGTCCACCGGAGCATCCGACATTACGTCGCGCTATAGATTTCGCGTGCATTCGATGACAGACACGCTCTGACACATATTTACGAGGAAACTGTCGTCAATTGAAATTTTCCCAAAAAAAAACTGACTCAACGGAAAATTACACGGCTATACGCTCGGCAGCCGGACGTCCGTTCCGTCGTCTTCGCCAATAATCGTCGAGTTAGCCCCGAGCACAAAGCCCAATAAATAATGAGCGTCCCTTTGACCTAGCAGCTCGCGCGTCCAAGTGCCAGTATGTGTTCTTACGTGTTCTAAAAAAAAGAAAGAGCAAGCGTCAGAGACGATATATCGATCGCCGGGGGTATAGAGAGATAGAGCGAGTGGACGAGGCGAAAAGCCATAGGGACGATGGCGTCGTAGAGCCATCCCTCCGGAGCGAGTCACAAAGAGCCGAATTCGCCGTCGTATCCCACTCCCCCCGGCTTACTCCAACGAGCAGTGTGGCATACATCGCCTCGTCGTCGTCGTCCTATTTCCCGGGCGTAAATAACGCTGGCGCAATTAGCACGGCCGCAGCAGCTCGGCGGGCGGCGAAGTGTAGCAAAGCTACCGAATATCGAGCCGCGATATAAACATGTCGAGGAGGCCCGCCGGCGGCAGTAGCATTCGCGCCCGGGAGCGTATATGCCTTCCTTCTCGCTGCAGTAGGCTATAGGGGGGGGGGGAGAGAGGACGGGATTTGTCAGAGGCCGCGGTATAACTTTATGACGCCAAGAGAGCCGGCCGCTCGGAATAGCTATGAGAGAGCCGGTGTACACTCGACGAGAGCTGCCGCCTGCATCTCTCGCGTTTAATGAAAGCGGCATTAAGCTCGAGTTATTCATAGAATGCGCTTGGCGTTTGGCTCGCCTGTCTTTTTTTCTCTCTCTCTCTTTAATTTATTATTTGCCGCGCGATAACGCGTGCCTTATACGCGCGGGACTGTGATATGCGTTTTGGATTATAACGGGCGAAAGACGGGCTTGCCAATGATAACCGGAACCATGAATAAAGCTCCGATCCTGTATTTTCGAGTCTTACACCTCTCGGTGACGCGTGGGCAGAGGAAAAGTTTTAATGCTCGATCGGACATTACGCCGAGGAGGCTCAACGTGTTTTCGCGCGCGATCGCGTTTTATGCGCCGGGCATAAAATTGACTTCCCGTTCCCCGAGGACATTAGCACACGTCTCGGGCCACTTACAGACAGCTCAATCTCCCCAATGAAAATGTCATAACAGTATAATATGGACGCGCACGCACACATTCGAATGCGGCGTTGCGTAATATACACTCGGAGCGATCGGCACTTAATTACTCCCGAGGCAGTTTAGTCGAATTTTAATCCGACGACATTCGGAAATTAATAAAGAAGCGCGCTCCATTGGCTCTTTCTCTCTCCGACTCGAGAGAGAGTCGGTGCTAAATTTTTACTCTTCGACGTGTTCCCAATGCCCGTCTCTCTTGACAATATTTAAACGAGTCATAATCCACGCTCGAATTTCTCCCGAACGTTGTCCTCCGGGTTGATCTGGGGGATACTCGAATATCGAAGGACTTAAATCCGCATTTTACGGAGAGCGAATAGCATCCCGTGAAACGCAATCCCCGGCCATATAAGTGTTACGAAACACGTATACGAAGGAGCGAGTGTGAGCGCAGTCGGGAAATGCTCGGTCGCGTGAAACGGAGAATGTGTGCGTGCGTGGCGTGTGCGTCGAGAGGGGGCGGGCGGGTGCGCTCGCTCGCCGGTCCTCTCAAAAAACACTGTTTGGATAAGGCCGTCGTTAGAGAGCTGGAAACGAGCCGTCGTATGGCCGTTTGAGGAGAAAAAGAAGAAGCTAACGGCACCGCCTCCTCCGCTGCCCTCCCTCCCCCGTCGTCTCTGTTAAACTTCAGAATCCGGTATATGTACTCGCTCTCTCTCTCTTTTTCTGTGCTCCCGGTGCTGCCGCGGCTGCTCTCTTGCGCGCGCTCTCGGCTTATATTCCGCGCGCAAGCGGGATATCTTACGGCGGCTCTTAAGAAGACGAAAATATTAAGATTGGGGAGCAGCTTGGCCGACACGAGAGAAGCCGTGCCACGCAAGCGTAAGAAAGTGTGCGTGTGTACAGCCTCGTAGGAAGCTGCGCGTTGGGAAAAAGGACGAGAGAGGAAGAGGGCTGGATATAAAAACAGGAGTAAAAAGTCGAGATAAAAGTATAAGTTCGCTCGATGCGCCGGCACACGAGAGACCGGCAGACGAGAAAGAGAGAGAGAGAGGAGGAAAAGAGAAGAGAGCGCGATACTGGCTCTCTCGCGCAAAAGAAGAGCCGGAGAACTGCCGCGATAGAGATGGGGCGAGAGGGAGACGAGGGGCGGAAGGAAGGGGGAGAAAAGACCGCCGCGCTCGCGCTCCCTTAAACCCCGTAAATTACGGAACTAACGACCCCAATGGCCGGGGTAGAGCGACAATTTCGAACTAGAAGCGCACCGAGAAATCGCGAGCTCTCTCGCAGCAGCAGCTCCTTCTTCCTCCCTCCCCCCCTCTTTCTTCTCTTGCGCTCCTCGGAAAGCCGAGCGAGCGCCGAGGAAAGGCTGAAAAAAGGGATGAGAAGGACGGAGAATGGAGGAGAGAAGAGAGAGGTTCGATGGCGGTTCTCCGCAGCCGAGGCCAGCAGAGAGAAAGAAAGAAAGAGATGGGGGGATAGCGATGGCGAGAGGGACCAGTTGGATCTGCGCCGGTGGGTGGAAGAAGGACAGCCAGAGGAGAAGACAAAAGGAAGGAGGAGGTAGAGAGGCAGAGAGCATCGAGAGCGGCCCGAGTATAACAATAAATAAAATAAGGAAGTCCGACTGGGTAATAATGTTCGGTGAAAACGTTTCAGATAACTATACATTTGCGCAGTTCTCGGGATATGTCGGCGCGCTTCTTTTTCCCCCCTCCCCTTTTGCGCTCGTGTTCGTTTGTTTTGTACACGGAAAATCAATACCCACCGGGATAACATAAAATACCTTTTTAATTGAATTAGGAATGTATATGCTGCTTCGAGAGAGTCCGGCTCTCATCCCCCGTACACGCGGATACTTTTAGTGAGTAACGAATGCGAGGGAAATTTATGTTTTGCGCCGCAAATACAAGCTCTTGTAAATTGATAAAAATTATTAAATCGATGTTTATAATTTAGCGAGTGAACCATGTGTGCCGATGGCAATGCTGAATTTTTTTTAAAGCCAATTGAATCATTGAACGAAAATTATGAAACCGTTACGGTACGAATTCAAACCATTTGCTTGAGTAGTCTTCTCAAACGCTCAGTGACGCGTTAAATTATTTCGGCTGGGCAAACGGCAATGACTCAGCCGAGCTCAAATCCAATGGCCTGGAGATTGGAAAACCAAAGCTGCACCGAGTACGACTTTAACATTACGCCAACGCTTGGCGGTCATTCCGTTAATCCTCATTTTTAATCGACTTTACGCGCCAAGTACGAATTTTCATAATTTAACAAACATTTTTTTGCACATTGAGGAAAAAGCAAAGAAACGAAATGCAAAAATCCAAAATTTACGACTATAATCTCGGTAAGCTTGCCACTTACGGCGATTGGCTATTAAATAAATTCAGCCTTGCAGATAAAGCAGCATTAGAATGATAAACATTATTTTCAGACTCGCGAGATTTGCAGCTCGCTAAAAAAGCCCCCGGAAAAATCACGTAATGGCAAAAGTCTTTAGATTCAAGAGAGAGCAAGGAGGGCGGGAAGTCGGCGGGCAGGCGTTAATACCGTCGAGCGAGTAGTCTACGCAGGAGAGAAGGACGATCCCTGGGCTCGGTTGTGCCGAGGGAGAGAGGGGCGGTGCCTCCTTGGAGAGCAGATGCGCGAGATTAAACAAAGGACCGAGGGAACTTGGCCACCGCTGAGAGGAGGGAGGAGGGCTCAGGAGGGCCTTCCTGCACGCGGCTGCGCGCAAACAACGCTCCGAACTCTCGGTGAGTTTTTGCGCCACCCTCAGCGGCAGACCAAATTTTAATTTGCTTAGTGCGCCCCGAGCCCGACTCTTTATTCCATCCCGAGCATTGCTTTTTCACTCGCGAACGGAAGCATAATTCGTCGTGGCTCTGGCCGTATACAATAATTCAAACCGCTCTGGTAACGTGGAATGGAGTTTCTCGCGAATCGATCGAGCAACTTTGACTACGTCTTAATTAATAGAAGAATCTAATAAGCATTTTATCGCGTTTTATTTTTTTCTGTCTATACCGCATAAATGTGTTCCGAGACTTATCGTGTTCGTCCCAATAACCGCTATACGCTCGTTGTTTATTTACGCCCCGAGAGCGATCTTTTTTCATTAGAAAGCTAGCGCAACTGACTCGCTATTTTACGACTCCATAACTTTCCGAAAAAATTATAAAATATTCAAACAGACCGTGTATATTTATGAATAGGGACACGCCGCGGCCTCAGCACGCCTCTCTACTGGAAGATTCTAATATCCGGGCTGGCACACAGGCAACCCGCCCGTGATTTAATGAAGTTTCAAAATTCAGAAGAATAAAACGGGGGAGCCCGAAATTATATGTTTCGTTACATCAATGGAAAATTTCGCTCATGGACGGGGCGAGGGAACCATCAGCGAACTCTCTTGAGATTTAGGCGAGATAAGAGGCGAGGAAGAAAGCTTGGGGAGAGAGCATAGCGGAGGCCTGAAAGCCGAGGCAATTAAGACGAGGCCAGAGAATGGAAAAGAGGAAAACTGCCGGCGGACGCGTAAGATTAAACGAGCCGGAAGGAGGGCCAAGCTGCTTTCGGGCTACGCTAACCGGCTCAGCTGCTCTAAACAAGAAGGTCCGAGAGAGCAAGCCTGCGGAAAACCCTTTTTCTCCAATTTCGATGCAATGCCCCCGGCCGAAAGTGCGCGCCTTCTTTTTCCTTCGCTTAATATTGCGCGCTTGGCCCGGGCGTCGAGCCACCCCCCAGCTCTACTTCATTCGGTAGCTCGGGGCCCGGCAACGAGTTCGCTCCCTCTATTTCGCTGGCTAGCCCTGTATACGCGTCGTTTCCTGCCCTTTTTTCCCAGACCCCCCCTCCCATCCCACCGCCGCCCTATTGCGCGCGCCGGAGGTGCGACACAGCGGAGAGAAGCGAGTTCGCTCCTGCATATAAAGTGAACGCGAAATAAGCCCTGCTGCAACGAAAACGCCTCCGACCTACCCTCCCCCCAACATCGCCCATCCTCTTTCCAAGGCTTGCAGCGTGAGCTTTTCTTCGCCCTTACCTCCCTCGAGCCGACCGCCGCCGCTTTAGAATTTGACATTTCACCATACAAGCGCGAGTTACAAGCTCGGTAAGCTACAAAGGCGCTATTGCATGGCGCAACGAATATACTGCATGATATTTCAGTTATATTTTTATAGAATTTTTTTCTTCTCTTGTTTATGCGGGTCCTTCCGATGTATTCCGGTCCAATATATTGTATTATAAAAAAATAAAGATAAATTTTTGTTGCAAAGTCAAGCCTTCAAAAAGTAAACATAAAACTATGACTTTCTTTAAATTTTTAAAACCTTACTTTTTTTAATTTTAGTATAGTCCGATTTGGCCTCTAGTTTAGTATAACAAAATTGAACTAAAAATTTAAGATTTTTATTTACTGAAATCTTATCCACGTAACATCAAAATAATCAACGGGATCAAAAGAAGAGGGCGAAGGAGAGAAAGAGAGAGGGAGAGAAAGAGGCTGCACACGAAACTCGTAATCTCAGGTATTTCATAGAGGCTCAACTACTTTTATCAAGATTCAACGTTAACGAGTCACTAGAAACTCTCTTATCCTTATCACCTTCGTAATTTAACTTTTTGATTTCCAAGTAACCTTGAGAGAGAGAGGGAGACTCGGGCGCGATAAAAATATATATGTATACGCACACATATAAAAGCCGCGTTATTTTCTGAAATTCGCTCTTTTCCCCTCGCCGTGGAATTTCATCAACACCGTGAAAAATCGTCGGCGCATCTGGCCGTGGGAGGGGGTACGGAAAAGTAGCCGGACTATTTTCAACTTTTCTCCCTATCCCCGCTCGTCAGCCTAACGGAAAAGTGTCGGCAGGGAACTTTTCCTCTCCGGATATATATCTCCCTCTCCCCTAGCGACGAAATCACCGCTGCGGATTTCGCGCGAGCCGAAAGTTGACGACCTCCAACATAGCCCCCGACGTGCGCAAACGTCACGAAAGAGAGAAAAGTGAAAAAAAGAGAAGTAGCAGTCGAGCGGCGACAGCTGTCACACGCGCCTCGGAGCTTTTTTCTCCCTCGCGAGAGACGAGCGTTTATCACGAGCTCCGCGCGCGCGCGCCAGACGTTTCTCCCGGGAAATGAGTTTCTCGCGCCTCTCGCGAACTGCCCCCGGGCTAACGTAATCGCGCTAGTCTACCTCGTGCAATTAACCTCGGGCCTATATTACGTGTTTATTGTCGACGCTCCTTTTTCTCCATTGTCCCGATCGCCGTTAAAGTCCAGCCTTAACCAAGTCTCCTCCCGGCCGTAAGCGTCTCGCGAGGGCAAACTATGTTTCCTCTTCTGCTTAAAGCTCTCGGCACATACGCATAACAACGACACGGACAAAGTTCTGCTCGCTTATGTTTATTGCCGTAACGAGCTACGCGTACACTTAATCGAAGGTCCTTCGTCCGCGTTGCGCAATCGATCAGTATATTAAATGCAAAAGGTCGTTAAAGCAAAAACACAACATAAGCATATACACGCTCTCGGTTATTAGTCGGTTTTTCAGGCTTTTATTGGCATCATTAAAAAATCTCTTAACGTATTTAAAGCTTTCGCAATAAAATCTCGAATTTTTTTCTCTCCTTCCGAGGACTCGTGACTCGCCCCCCCCCCCTCACCTCCGTCGGATTAGCCATATCGATTTCGACACGCGATTTGTATCGATCGGGCCGATCATCATCGGCACTAAACGTAACATCGATAAATATACGAAAGAAAAATCCCATAAAAAGCGCGTAAAAACAGGAAAGGGGGAATAATTCGGCGACGCAGCGTGGGGGCGCGCGTGTAGTCCGAAGAAAACACGCGGCTCTTTGACGCAGCGGCGACTGGACAAGGGTGGCTGGGAAGGGAGAGAGGGGGGCTCAACGATAAAAGTCCGCGGACCGATGAGTCGGTCAATATATACCTGCAGGAGCCCAGGAAGCCGCGCCGTTAATTTACTTTGACATTGATGGCTCGGCTTCCTCGGCCACGACATTCTCCGCTACGACGATAATAAATAACTTACGACAAACAAGGCCGTCAGCCGAGCATAGTCTAGGTGCTAATGTCGGAGTAACTCTCGACTGCCGTCATACGAGCCTCCCCTCCCTCCCCCGCTCCATCTCCCTTGCTCCTGCACTTCTTCGCGGGAGGCTCTCGTACGCGCTCGTTCGAGGAGGGGAAGCCAGAGTGTGTGTGATACGGGCATTTGCGCGTAACGATGACGAGATGACTCCCCCGTTGCCCGACTCCCATTAATCGGGGACGTCCTTTTATTTTTGGAGCGATCACGGCTTTCCGGGAGCCCAGAAAGCGGGGGCAGTCGCTTAAGTGGCCGAGCGAACGAGCTTTGTTACGCAACTCGCAATATCTGATTAAAAATACATCGGCGCTGTTTTATTTCATTTCCGACCTTTTGCGGACAGTCCAAGAATGATTATGTTTGTAATATGCGATAAAAATGTTTGTCTTCTTTACGAGTTATTTTGAATTACAAAGCTACAATTTAATCTGTAAAGTGTACTAAAAAAAATTAAAATAACATATTTATATACAGAAAACGAATATACGAATTGAAAGAGATAAGAAAGATGGCGTACAGTTGTGTAAATATTCATAAGCGATCGATTGTCAACAGAAGCCGTCTAAAAAAAATTGTAAACAACCACTATTTGGCAAACTAGATATCAAAGTGTTTTTCTGAATGTAAATTAATAGATTCTCGGGATTGAATTAAGTAACAAGAATTTCTATTCATACGTCACCATAATTTAATGACCTTGGATAACCTTGACAACTTTATTCGTCATAACTTCGTACGTAATTTCTTGATACGAAAAAAAAAGTTTGGATCAAATCCAAATAACTGTTTGACGTCTCAAATCTCGAGCTTGTGAAATTGAGCCTACATTTTCCACCTTTAAAAATGTTTGTGATTACACTGAGAAAAATTGTAGGGTAAAAATTACTATGTGTCTTAGTAAACCCCGGACATCGATGCATTTTGATGAAATTTACACACAAACTGTCCGAA